>JASJUZ010000239.1:0-253271 GCA_037159825.1 Tupiocoris notatus | reverse complement strand
TTTTGTGCCGATACTTTTCCCTCGATATATCTGAAGTATCGTACATATCATTTGGTACTCGTGAAAAATCAAAATACAGCGAATACCATAATAGGTCCTCTCTTACATTTTGTTCGTACGGAAAATTACTGCACTGCGGAATACCTTGGCGTCACTAAACGTTAGATTGCTAGGATATCGTTTTGGCTTTCCAATCATAACCTTAATTACACCTTTTTGTAACCTTATCAATTTTTTTAACGTGGCCGGGAATGTCCCACATGTATGCAAAACTGGAAAGCCGATTGAACCAGCAAGCTGTAAATAGACTTTAAACGTTCGAACGAGAGCTGCGATCTTGAAAAACTACCTCAGATTTGCGTTGCTGTACTTTTGAATCTACATTAATAAATAAGAATCAATATACTCACTGGGCTTCTCTATGTCGTTCTGTGAAAGGGGTGATTTTAATGGCGAAAGGCATACAACAGGTACCAAGAACGTTGACCACTCGGTAGTTGGTGAAACGGCATTTGAATCCCAATTTTTGGAGGCAGCGAGCGAACCTGCGGGCAGCAACACGGGAAGCCGCTTCTGACGTGGCACCGGTACAGGTCACTTTGCCCGAAGACCACATCGAAGCAGTAGTGTAGGGCTTGCGTAATTTCATCATTAACATCTAAAAGGGAATAATACATTTATGAAATTAAAGTGTGAATATCTTTAATGGTTTAGCAAGGAGGGAACAAATATAAGTGCGCCATAGTACAGATAGCCGCAAAATGCACCAGAGCAGAGGTAAGGTGAAGAATCGCAGCGCAACATGCTAATTTGATTCTAGCATAATTTATCAGCCTCCAAGCGGACTCTTACGACGAATATTGACGAGCAGTATGGCACGTAGAGTTATACAAGTTAATTCAACAGCGACTTACTCCGGTTTCGCGACGAAATTCAACATGTTTGCCATTCAATGCTATTTGACGAAGGTTTAGGTGGCAACGAACACTGAAACTGCACACCACGTTATTGATATGAATGTCTATTTCGGGTTCTTCTTCGGTGGCACTTGTTCCAGCAGCATCGGCGAGCATTTGTTGCTGTTGAGAATAATATTGGTCATGCCCTAGAGGTGGTTCTGTTTTGATCGCTTCGACGTGGTTTATAGAGTTCATCAGGTTTACCCCGCTCGGCTGGAGAAGGTTGCCGTGTTGTTTTGTAGCGCAGTCTTCAGTTTTAATCATTTGGTTGACGTCAAGGTGCCCAAGGGAGCCATTTTGAAGAGGCTTCATGCCGTTGCTTCCTTGGACAACTGCAGCCATCACCTGCCAATCAAAAACGTCCGAATAAGCAGGAAGAACTTCATTATTTTACAGGTTTATAACCTGAAAGTCATGGAATTATTCAATATCGAGCTGTTTGGTGCAAGATAGAATGTATCCTTAATTTGCCTGCCATTTCAATAAAAACAAAACACATTACATAATATCTTAGTTATAAAATTAAACAATCGCAATTTTTAATTTAATCCGGGCCTCATTTGTCTCACGAGGTTAACGTGAGATTCACATTCAAATTTACAAGGCAGCAGGGATTTAATGAATACAATGAGAGGAAACATTTTATAAAAAAGAGAGAAAAAAGTTAAATTGGTACGTAACGCTGCAATAGAGAAGTTCAACTAAAAATATAAGGTCATGATGTACGCATCGGATTTTCACGGTTGGTTTCATCTTGCTCAATTAAAAACTGATACACCGTCGATTTAGCTAACTTCAGCCGTGCGCAATTTTTATCACGCTGAACGCTTAGCCATTTTATCGTCTGGAACAGTTATCCTGTTCACTCAACAACGCAATATACATGTATCCTATCGCATCAGTATTTATTTATTTATGTATTTTTTAAAAAATATTTCAACATTGAAAACAGAAAAATTATGGCTCTTAGGAAATACGACCGACGTTCCAGTCATGATGAAATTTATAAGAGACCCTCCAGGTAATAGAATAATGCCGGCAGTCTCGGCATTGTAGATTTCACACGTTGGCACAAGTGGTGGGCACGCTGTATTTACTAATGATGAAATTCACGAGGCAGCAGAGAAGAATTACTCCTCAAAATTCATTCAAACTTCACCCTATTCTGATCATTAAGGCACGAAGTACGCCAGAGAGTGTTTGACGACCATGCCCAGGCGTACAAAACAATTTTTAAAGCTCCAAGAGCTCTCGAGTTATATCCTTATGCCAAATTTCTGAAAATCACCCAAATTCGACACAAAAGCGGCGATAACTAATAAAGCTATCGACCCCGCGATGGTCTCATTCGATTCAGCATCCAATTGACAGAAATGGTTACCAAATACACCTTATTATAAAAAAAAGTGAAAAAATTTTCTCTCCCCCAAAAGCGCCCCTAAAATTTCATTAAAATTTAGCCAGCGATTAGGTTAAAGAACTGAGCCGTTGTGAGGCCAAGGTTGATTTTTTTGAAAATTTCAAAATTCAGCTTTGATAATTTTGCCAGAAAAAATTCTCATTTCTCGGGGGGGGGGGGGGTCTCAATTTTCTTGGGCGATTACAATGGTTTATTATTGAATATTAAACCAAAATGGACAGTTTGTGAGGACACTTTGACTACAACAATAAACATGCGATGATGGAACTATAGAATGATACCTAAAAGTAGACAACTCCAACAATGAACGAGCGACTAATTTGAAAAATTAGTCATTTTCAGCCTCTAGTCATTTTTATACCCTTTTAAAGTTAAATCCTCCCCTTTCTAGCCACCCCTGCATTTCAATCTAGTCCCCATATTTATTTTAATTTATTAGACTCTAGGTTCAAATAGCGGATGTCTTTTAAAAATTTCCTATCCATGACAATCCCCGCCTTGTGGAGCTACTTACAGGACCTATTTATATATTTTTAAATGTATAAAGAAGATATTTCCTGAAGAGGCCTTGAATGGCGAAAGCGCTGGAAGTATAGAAATTCATGATGAGATGACGTCGCTGATTACATCTCAACCTCATCCCCACGTCGAATTTGAAAAATGTTTTGATTACATTGATCGATTGAAAATTATTGATTCAAAGAGGTTTGAGGACTGTGCTAAAGCTAAGCAGAAACTTGGAACAAGCAGAAAGCGATAACATGTGGGGGTGCTAACTTCATTTGATGTGAACCTGAAGAGGGTCGCTGTCCTGCATTTCAAGAATGATCATCCCTAGTATTGAGTAATTTCAGTTTGCCCAGTCCTAGGAATAAGCATTTCCATTTGCCAGGTCCTAGGAATGAGAAAATTTTTCGGCCGTCGAGCTTTTTCGGCTTGAAATGCCTTTCAAACTAAAAGTTTTTAATTAGCAAAACGGGAACACGAGTGATGAGTAATTGAGAAACGGAAAATTGGAAATATAAGGAAACTGAAGTTACTAAGATGTAACTATGTCAGTGAAACGCCTGGCAGTTGGAAATTGCAGTTCACCCCTTATTCTCAAGGCTGCTCTGTCTTTTGCAGCTACCTTCAAGCGTAAGAAGTATCTAGTAGGATACGAAGAAGCTTCAGGTAAGTCAATATCAGTATGCTCGATCGATGGAGTTGAGGTCGTAGGAGTCGAGGTTTGAAGTTCATACTGCGCCTGATTCTGGTCAAAGAGTGTGAGATCCTCAGCCCGAGCTTAAGGGGGCCATACACTGTGCAATTCCCTGCAGGCCGTCGCCTCAACAGGACCAATATCGCCGAATTCCATACAATAGCAGTCAACCGCCTGCAGGCGGCTGTACTGAACTACAGATGATAGCCTGAAGATAGCACACACTACAGTCCGGTACCTGCAGGCGGCCTGTCGGTCAATGAATCAGGACTGCAGGCGGACTGTCGCGGCCAAGAAACAGGACTGCAGACATGTTTTGTTGCCAGTGATTGCAGGGCCGCTCTCCTTTTCACCAGATTTTTGTAATCGGGACTTCTCACATCCCACAAACAAAATCAGGCATGATAGTCTTCTACAAGTTTAAGCACTTTCTCGTTCAACCACATGATCAACCAGCTGAGACTGCGGTCAGTTGGTTTGGAAGCGAGAGTGGGGCATGTCCCGAGGTACACACCATCAACTTGTTGCGCAACGCGTCTCAATGTTGCATCAAGTTTCCCATTTCCATCGGGAGACATGAGACAAGCGATTTTTGGTCTCGCAACGGCCCGGTAGACGGAGTTTGTCTAGAGACATGTCTAGCGAGGCATCCTGAGACAACCATAGACATGTCTCTGAGACCAAAATAGGGCAACATGTCTACTGGTGTGGACTAGGCTTTAGACTGAACCCATAACATTGCTAAGTATTCCAATGATCATTGTGGGCGCTGCAACTGACCACGTTTGGTAGCTGTCGATTGGGCCCTGTTGAAGACGAGGGAACCGAGCTAACTACCGAACGCTTGTAAATTCAAGGATTCATCGAGACTTCCCTGGAGGAAGTCCCTTTGCAAAAATAATTGCAAACTTGGCCAAGCTCTAGAAGCTATTGGATGCAAACGGGCCGACCTAGCAGGGAGATAGCGCTGTGCGTAACAACCGAACCTGTCGAGAAGGTAGCGGTAGCGAATTTGAATCAATCCTTTGTCATTTCTCAAGAAGATAGTGAGATTTCCTGTGAAATCAACTTACGTGCAACGTAACAAGTCCCCTTTTGCGTCTGCAAGTACAGAATCTGTTAATATTTTGTCTTCTCCTTCGAACCGTAGTCCGACGCGGACTTCATGATGATCTCATCGACGGCAGCTCTGATACAGCACGTTTAAGGCGACAAAACCAGACGATGAATACCCCTAATTGTTCGTGTAGTTGTATCTACTTTTGTCTTTAATTATCCTCATAAAGAGAAACATCGAGATATTTTAATTTACTTAAGTTGAATTTTCACCGATTGAATTTGATTTGCAGTCTTGCTAAAGAGAGTAATAATAGAAAATGGAGATTACTAGGGTGAAAACTTTTACGAACGTTAGAGGCCTCTAACTTACAAATTACTTTCAGTATTGAACATCGCAGACCAAGAAAGTGAAAATACCGTTCGCCCAAGACGAAGATATTAGAGCTTGGTGAGCTTGGTGAATCGGAAAATAAAAGCACAAGTATTACACAGCTATTGACTAAAGTGAAATGAATTTTCATCACCGGGGCTAAAAAATAATCGAATATACTTACTGATTTATTTTGACCAGTCAATGAATCGAACTAAGGAAACGTTGACTCTACAATGTAATAACTATAAACAATTTATTTCGCCACGATCACGAAATCGGATCGTTTCGCGAGTAGAAATTCTCGAATTTCCAATAAACGAATTCTTCCTAGACGAAATAGAATTCGCAAGAGTAAGCGAAGGCAGCGGGGGATTCCTTCGCTTCTAATTGAAACATACTTAAAACGGCTCCGATTGGCTAATCATTTTCCAGGAACAGCATTCTGCTCAAGGGGTAAAAATACAACAATCCACCCAACGTTTCTGTTGTAAAAATATATGAAAACTGATCACTCATCATGGACAAGAGGTCGGACATCAAACGAAGGAAACCCGAGCCGCCTTACTCATCATTCAAGAGCTTACAACCCGTAGCTTTAATTCGGCCGAAGAATGATATAGTTGCGAGAAAAATGACCGATATTTTACGCAAATAGATGGGAAAAATTCAGGAATGGGTCAAAACTAACCCACACCTACCCAAACAACCTTGTGTTTTGCTCACTTGATAAGAAAGAAGCGTTCCGACCGAATTTCCGTACTTACATAGTTCATATTATCGTCAGAAGAGAGAACATCATCCGGCGAATGTCGAGGAGGGAAACTCTCCGTTCAAGATAAATGACACATTATTCGGAAAAAGTCGAAGCGATGAATCCGAAAGAAACGACGTGAGCGAAAATACGGACTGGGAATAGAATGAGAGGGGCGAGAGAACGAAACTATGGAGGTTCGAGGAGGACGAAATGAAGAGAAAAACTCGACTACCCGTAGCTCGTACTCGCAACTCGACTCAACCAAGCGGAAACTGCAGGCGAAGTTGAAGACCATGGAGAAATAAAAGAATGGAGGGCAGAGCGGAAGGCGAAAACCACAGAGGTTGGAAATAATGCATTGGGACAAAGCTTTCATATTATTTTTTTCTTGAAAGAAAATTATTTACCTATTACTGGGATTAATTGATTCCTATAGGGATAAGGACTAACCGCATAGTGTGCGATTTTTTCTTCTATATGGTGTTTATCTTTACTAATATAATGATTGTATTTTATACAAATTCGTTAGGGATTGTCACATGGGTTCATAGCAATTTATTCTAATTTAGCTCTCTATTTTCTTTTGTCTTCATCTGAGTGAAGCCCAAGGTGACTAGAATTCATTCATTCCATTCATTTATACACCTTGAGTGAAGCCGAAGTCTCGCGAGCCTCATTGTCTCGCATCCCGCCTGTGTTTTTGTCGCCAAGTTTTAGGTTTGGGATATCGAAGTTTCAACATCGATGTTCGGTGTTTAAAACATCGAAATCCCACAACATCGATTGTACCAATTAATCGATAAAAACATCGATGTCTCGAAACATCGTTTGTTTTTTAAAAATAGTTTAAAAACATCATTTTTGTTAGTAAATTACAGGCTGCTTTGCCGTTGAGGTATGAACTCAAAAGGTGAAACTGAAACCAGTGTTGCCAAGGCATTACACCCAGTACCCACTGAGAAAATAAATAAATAATCCCCACAACTTCTTACGGATTCTTTTAATAACTCCTCGAATGTTTTATACACTAGAAAAACAGAGCCTCTATTTAGAAAAAAAATCGGGATTACTACGTAGATGTAAAAAACAAACATCGAAGCCGACATCGATGTAAAAAATCGAAAACCAGACATCGATGTTAAACATTGATGTTTTTAGTCCGATACATCGATGTTTTTCTAACATCAACTTGTTTACTTCGAATTTACAAAATCTCACCATGCTATAATTTTTCACCCAAGCATGCTAAACTCAGGCGCAGATTTTAGGCTACATTGATTTTTCGTCACTATTCTAATAGGTTGATCAGTACTTACGGAACTTCCTACGTTCAACATGACTAACAGTTGAGCAATTTTGTTATCAAATATTGATATCGCACCAAAGCTAATATTTTTATATAGCTATGGCCCAAACGAAAAGGGAGCCGACTGCTTAGCTTTCTGCTCGTATGCCCTAATACATTAGTTGTAAATTAGATATTCGTTGATCCATGAACGGCAAACTTTTTGCGATATTCCGCGATACTTTCGCACAAAAAGGTGTATCCGACTGATTGCTTCGATTTGATGTGATCAGGTAAGAAGTTGATAAAAATTCCCTTTCTTTCCATATAATTATCGAACTCGACGTTTAATGTAAAAAGTTGATGTATTTTATTAATTCGTTAACAAATCTCGACCACCTCTTTTCAATTTTCAAGCCCAGTATTAATCCAATCATCAATGACGGGTTTTCTCTTACAACACCATTTAAATACCTTTAATATTATAGACGGATTAATTTTTCAAATTGTATTTTTACTTCCATGTCTACGTAGTAAATGGAAGTATTGAGATCGTCTGAAAAGTCGAATTTGGAACCGAGGTCCTGTTGGAAAAAATTGTCATAGAACCATACTCAAAATCACTTTCTGAACAAGTTAGTGTCTGTCTGTCTGTCGTCACCAACTGACATAAATGGGCATATCTTCCTGAAAAATGAACGATATTCAACTACATTTTCCGGAAATGTTTTCCTAGTGCATGAGCAAAATTAGTTTTTTTTTCAAAATTTGAAAAAACACACTGTACATTTGAGATAAGGGTTCTAAGTTTTTTTCTGTTTTGATTTTTACAGGCTATAAGAGTCAATATTTTTCTACGTTTGAGGGCTTGAAATGTCGGTTATGGCAAGCAGAAAGCACCAGTTTTTTTGTGTATCGGTTCACATACAGTGCCTTCACGTTGTGAGCCTTTTTCACAATTTCACTGGTGCATGTTTTGTATTTTGATTTTTACAGGCCGCAAAACTCAATGTATTTGAACGTTCAAGGTCTTAAAATGTTGGGGTCGGCGATTGAATGATGCCTGATTTTTATCAAGCGGGTCACATACAGTACTTCCGCGTTCATTGCATATTGGCTTCATTTTGATTTTTACGGACCGCAGAAATGAATATATTTGAACGCTGGGGGGCTTTAAATTCATCTGTAAGACCACTAAATATCGCTTGATTTTTGTTATTACGGTCACACTCAGTACTTCCTCCCAAAACGCATTTTCAGTTATTTTATGCGTAATTTTTGGGTCTCTTTGCTTTAAATATGACCAATTTTGACCTTGTTCACAAAACTTGGTTTTTAATGTTTGGAAACACACACAGTACTTCCGCCGTATGCCTTATATTTTTAAGCTTTTGAGATTTTTGTAGACTGCAAGAGTGAATATATATGAACGCTGGGAGACTTTAAATTTTCCTATATTTTTCGTTGAAATAACATTTGGTCAACTGTTTAAAATAACATGTTGACGAGAAAGAAACGAAGAGACCGCTACACCGTTCGCAGATTAACAGTTAAATAAAAACAACGATCTTTCCACAAACAAAACCTTTCATTTTTTTCTCTCCAGTAACTTTAACCGCGTAGATATTTGTATCTTACCTATGGAACTGCAGTCTTTTTTCCAGTTTTGTCCATAAACCGTATTCTCTTGTTGTAGTGATTCTGAGAACTTGAATTTCTACCAGATTGCAGGTTTTGTCAAAATGGACCCGTTCTCTGATTCGGATGAAGACACCCCAGACGATGCTTCACGCTTCTCTACACGGTCGATCAGCCTCACAGCTTCGTCAATGGGCATTGAAAACCTTTCCAAGAAAGTTCGACAACTAATAGCCAACGAGCTGACCTTCAAAATGAAAGAGCTCATTTATGTAGGCCAATCTGAATAAGATGAATGCGAAGCTGAATAAGATAAATTTTCATGAATAATTTTCATATTCATTCATTAGATAATTTTTTCATTTTCATTTTTTAGATAATTTTTTCATTTTCATTTTTAGATAATTTTTTCATTTTCTTTTTTTTTTTCTTAATTTATGAAGTAGTGAAGTGTGTAGATTATGATGCAATGTAGTCGGCAGACTTGGATACGGTTTTTCAGAAGGCGAAATTCATCATGAGCCGCCACAAGAGGACATCGCTGATCAATGATGACGTAAACAAAGCTATGAAGCTTTTGGGCGGCTGTGAAATATTTGGACACGATACGAAGGAACCCTGCAATTTTGTACATATTCCAGAACTGGATCTGTACGTTGAAGAAGATCATGAAATCGACGTCGTCGAAGCGGCTTTGAAAGATTCAGTCTACGAGCAACGACCTGAGCCGTATATGCAAGGTAGGTCAGCTCTGAATTGGTTCCATTTCCACGATTATTGTTTCTGGATTAAGATAAGTACACAAAATCAATAATTCTAGGTACATGGCTATTACCGGAAGGCCACACGGAAGAGTCTTTGTCTTCACCGGAAAACAGCGAATATTTTCTTCTGATTGCAAAAACTATCATGATCGGCGGTCCTTCCCACGTTCGGGTGAGTAATTCAGTAATTTTAGTGTACTTATTACATTATTTATTTAGGAATCGTAGCCGGGACAGTGTTGCCAGGTCTCAAGCGGAGGTTTGGGGGAAACCTGGGTCAGAAAAAGGGGAAAATTGGTATTTTTCAAACAAAAAAAGGGAGAAATATACAGAGCCGTTAACATAAAATTATCAATCGGGCAAATAACGGTAGAAAAATTTTGTCTTTTTTGAAAAATGCACGCAAAAAACTTGCAGATTCGACAAAAAATTGTTTTAAAGAGAGGGAGGCTTACGGTATAATCAATTATGGAGAAATAAATTGAAATACATTAGGTGTAAAAATTGGAACGAAATCAAAATTACCATAAAACCTGAAAAATTAAACTTAAAAAAAGTTAATCTCGCGGTTTCGCTTATGAACACATGGTAAAACACGTTGACGCCATCTTTGTGTATCTATAGGCAAAGCAGGTTACATGTATGAACAAGAATATAGCATAAATATAAAAATCTGCTTAAACCACTGTTATATAATTTGCAGCTAATTATAATATTATTTGTAAAGTAGTCCTTCAAATTCGATTGGCGAATGAGTTACTGCGAAGTTGGGAAATTTTCGTTATTTTTTCCTTTTCAGAGTTTATTTTATAGGCAAATATTTTTGAAGTCGGTTTTATTATTTTTTTGAAAAGCTTTTTAACAAACGTTGATGATGATGTCTCTAGTAGCGAACCTTTTTCCGATTGTTTCCTCATTACATTCCTTCGCGATGTATTTTCATTTCAACCCATCAAATGCCCCGCAGGTGGTGCTGAATGATTTGAGGACGAATCCAAAAATCGGACCCCTCTGCCCCCACTTCCTCAATTTGGTCGCCCATTTGGCGAGCAATACGCCTGTCTCATCTGTAGGCCATCCGGCCGCAACAGCTGCCACGACAGCCACTCGGAAGCCAGCACGTGACGTCAACCTGAGCAACAAACTAATCAGTGTTGTACATGCGATTGCTCACAACCGATTTGTAGATCCCAGCCCCTACTTTGCCGTGAGTAATCTGTTAAGCTCATTAAAAGTTCATATTTTCCAACGTTTTTCAGAAAAAAGTGTATTTGGTAACAATTTCTATAGATTTTTGGACGCTGAATCGAATGAGACCATCGCGGGGTCGATAGCTTTATTAATTCTCGAGTTATCACAGCTTTTGTGTTTAACTTGGGAGTTTTTCAGAAATTTGGCATGAGAGTATAACCGGAGAGCTCTCGGAGTTATAAAAAACGTTGGAATGGTCGTCAAACACTCTTCAACTGTACTGTTAGGCTAAAAATTTAGCTTTTAATTTGGAAATCAAGAAAAAAAATGATTAAAATTACCACAGTTGCTATGGAGTTAATCCCTATAGTTACAAATCTGTTTTTCGGTGGTGTTTTGTGGGACAAGGTTATTTAAAATAAATGTTTAAATAATAATTTGAATCCACATGTATTAAAAAAGGAAATGAATCGAAATATTTTCTAGCGGGCTTACTCTTGCTGAACCTAATGTAATAAAATGACCAAAAATATATTTCCAAATACGGAAGAAAAGTTCAAACGCGATCACGAGCCCGCACGATGATATGCAGGCCGAATTACAAGGCGCCAATGCGCGGCTATTAAAACTACGTACTCCCATCTTGCTTGTCAATATTTGCGCAATCGAGTGATCGCGGGTTCTTGCTTTTATCCAGGTAAAGGGATGTCGACAAACCACAATGTAGCAAGAGTGCCCAAATACAACATTTTAAATTAGTATTGAAAAGTAACTCATGTTAGGTTTATTAACAGGTGGGAACGTTCGCAAATGTTCCGAATGGCAACTATCACCAATGGACAATCTTCTTAAATCATTATGGAAGCGAAGGATTAATAAGCCACTGTACAATCATTTGCAGCGTTTATGAACTGACACATCCGATGCATTCAAATGTTCGGAGCTTTCGAGTCCTTGCCATGTTTTGCTGGATTTAACGCAAAACGCCTTTGACAAAGGCCTGTGAACCCTGCTTTATTCATTATTATCTAAAATATTCCAACTCTTCCAATAGGTGAATAGAGCTGTTGTCTCTCTTCTGAATATCGTCATTGAAACTAATGTCACCTCATCTTGCGACGACCTGGCTGTACGATTCAGAGCTGGCCATCTTCTAGCAAAGGTACGAATGAAATGGTACTGCGTTAAAATGCATGAAAAAGAAAGAATCATTGACGATTAATCGCTGCTGCTCAGGTGGTGAAGACGTGGACGATACAGTTGAGACAACAAATGGGCATTGTTCGGCGGCTTCTGCAGCATTTGCTCGATCCAGAACGGCCTCTTCAATCTCATTATGGTAATTTTGATCGTTACTAGACTACGATTCTATTTAGAATTCGATACAATTATGTCTACTGTCATTTCGATGGCTACAGGACGACATGTGATATGAAAAAAAGGGTTTTGAGGTTTTGGATGATTTTTATTCAGAATTTCAAACCAAATCTCGTGGTCACCTCAGTTTTTTTGTTGGTAGCGCTGGGAATGAGTTATTCCCTCTTGAACAACATGTGTTATACCATTCTTGTCGGCAACAAGTGTTATCAAGGTTTTTTCCTGAATTGAGCTACTATCTAATTCCTGAATTGAGCTAACTATCTAAATTCCATATCACAGGTTGCCCCACTTCTGCACTAATTTTCCCATTATTTTTATGACGTTTTTTCTCTCTCCTGAAAACAAGCCATATTTTCATAACACATGTTGTCCTGAAGCCATCGATTTAAACCTGATTTAGCTGTAGGCTGCAGAGATGTTAAGGAAACCTGGCCTGTGACAGCTGGTTGAGTGAACTAAATTTCACTTCTCTAGGAATAGAAACCAGGGTCAGTGAAAATATATTAAACACCTACCTACCAAAGTTTCTTACTCTCTACTATCGATTGACTTCCAGGAGCTATTGTCGCGCTTACAGCTCTTGGCCAGCTAACGTACGATTTTCATTTTTGGCCGGTCATTGAAAGATACGTGCCTCAACTTGAGCAAAGGTGCAATCTTCGAAAAATGGAGAAACCGCATCCGGAACAACGTACGGCAAAAGATCAGTCTTCGTCTACGGCTCGGTCGTCGTCTGATATTCCAGACGTAATGGTGCTTCATGTGATGACAGCTCTTCTAGTGAGCGCTACAATTTGTTACAAAAAATATTGCTTTACCGAGTGATTCCACCGAAGATGCTAACTTGACTGTTTTAATGTTCAGGTTGCCGCAAGGAGCACCCACCAGAAAGAACCTACATCGTTGGAGCAGCTTGAAAAATTGTACCGAGTCGACCAAATGCTGTACGACATGTTTGGCGACAGCGTCACACCTCTCAGAGTAACACTTTCCTCTGCGAACAATGCTGATGTCGTAACCCATGTGACACCTGCCAATGACAATGCTTCCAGTTCATCACTGCCGCATCCAAAACATAGGCTGGCCATTCATCACACCCATTGGACACGATCACCGAATCCCCCGCCCGAACTTGAAATTCAAAGTGGACGTAAATTCAAGTATAAACCGCACTACAAACCGACTAAAGTCCTATTTTTACACGTTCTCCGCAACCCCAAACTGACTCAACGGCTTCATATGTCATCTTGTTCGGGGGATTTGAACCTCACTTTGTAAATTTTTTGCAGGAAAATGTTCCGTCGAATATAGACAAATAATCAGTTACAACTTCTGTCGTTCAAATACTTCGCTATTCTATTTCTTGTAACTTGAAGTTTTTATTTCCAAGGTTGTATAAATTTGTGCATTCTTCAAACTGTTTTCTGCAGATGACCATGGAAGTGTGGAATCTAGGGACCCACAAAGAATTTTGCCAGCCATACCATATCTGATTAAAATGATAAATTCAACTATATGTGACCTCTTCCTACCCTCCATCACTATGAACTGGGCTTGTTAAATAGTTCAATTAATACAAGAATTAAAAATTAATTTTATTTTACTCACTCAATTTCAAGACCCATTTCGTCCCCTTGGCTCGAATGCCTTTTTTGGTTTATTATTAAATAATGAAATCCCTCACGAGAGAAAGTTTCCAACCCACTCAAAATTTGATGTTTCATGTTTGATTTGAGGTTTCAACCAACCAACGTAGAATTTGAGTATCAATAAAAATATTCCTGTCCGTACGCCGTCAACACTTTTCTGTCGAAACCAAATTTAGCCAAATGTCTGTTTAGTTCTTTAAATAATTATTTAAAAAATCAGTTTTTTGTGTCTCCTGAAAACCTAACAAAAGTTTTATTAGTACGGCAGTATTTTACAATACGGCTCAAGGCGTCGATATATGTTAGCTTCTTCAGGTAACTCAGTAGTCCCCGGGATAGCTAAGCCTTGATGGTAAATTATGGCTAGAACTGCCCAACAGCCCAATAACAGGAGTTGGAGGAAAAATCAAACTTAAGGGATATGAACAGTTTTTATTTACATCCACAAATCATCAGCACATATAGAGATGTCCGTATCCGGTAGAACTAATCAAGAATGATCTTTCGACGCCATGTGTCGCATGAGGTTGTTGATGAATTTTTCAACTTTCTTCAATTCAGGTTGGTTTTCAGTCTTGTATTGCAAACACTGGAAGATGACATGATGTGAAATAGTTATGACCATAGAACACGTGAAATATCGAGGAATTCTTCGTTGTTGGGGTTGAGGGGGAAAAAACCAAGGCGACTTGTTCTCCTGTTTTTTATTGTCGGCCTGCCAAGCACTTTCGCCCTTCGGGCATCATCGGATACCTTGTAATGGTGCTACGAAGCCCTGATGATGCCCGAAGGGGCGAAAGTGCTTGGCAGGCCGACAATAAAAAACAGGAGAACAAGTCGCCTTGGTTTTTTCCCCTCAACCCCAACAACGAAGAAGGATCGATGCGACAAAACTACAACGAATATCGAGGAATGTTTCAAAAACACTTACGATTTCATTGTCGGTCAGTTTGATTTTGAGAAGATTACTTTTGTGAGCGTATTTCATACTGTACGTCACCTGGAACAAATTTACCGTCATTAATGGCGCCATTAAGACAAGAACGAAATAAAAAAAAGCCTCTTCTTAGGTGTAGTCATGGACATTGCAGTCAACTCCTTACAATCTGTCAGCAATATTTGGCCGAAAGCCATTGTAAAATTGGCGTTTTAAACTAAAAATTGGAACAAGTTGGTATCAAAATTAAATAATGACAATGAAGAACTGAGACTATTATTTTTCCTGGATCGGCAATTTTCTTCCTGAATATTATTGCGTTCAATCTCAGCTAACGTTTTTCTCTGTTGAGCCCCATTCGCTGTTTGAGCTATTTTCAATTCCACGGAACTTGGCAAGTTAATTATCATGTAATATGAAGTATTGGATAATTATTACAAATTAGTTTTAATTGAAGTTCTTACTTTGAATATTAATTTAAACAGATCAAAATATAAACTAAGTGATAAACAACTTGAAATTAATTAAATAAATTTACCTAGTTCAAATCAATGACATCTATTTTAGAATTATTTTAATATTAATTGAATTTTTCTTAAACTTTTACCTTTTCTTCAAATTAAAAAACCAATATTAATTAATGCACGAATTCAAATAAATTTAGTTATTTTATCGATGAAATATTCATCAAGTTCACTCAATTTTTAGAGGGTAAAACATCAAAATTTGAGGTGAGGTTAGAAAAATTATTTTCTTGAGCTATTACAACGGTTTAATATTCAATAAACCAAATGAGGCGGTTATCTTTGTTTTCTAAAAATTGTACCGGAGCCCCTTGGGTTCTCTTTTTCTCGAAGAAATTACATTATTTTCGTTCAAACCGAACATTATTCTAAGCATTCAATTTCCATCACAAACCTCCTTCCTATCATGGTGGCGATTGCGTACTTTCATACATTATTTTTTATAGTGAGGTTTAGCAGGTGCCAACACAACGGTCTCAATTTCTCGAACAACAGTCGGACAGGTATTTTGATTTACAGACCTTCATTGGACCTTGGAGGTATAGGTTTTGAGCAGCTCTCTCGAACTCATCCCAACTAGCCAAGTACATGGTGATTCCTTTTTTTTTACCTGAAAAAAAGAGGAAAAATGTAGAAAATCATAATATTCGAGATATTTTGGGGAAATCCATTTCTGGGGGATTAAAAGAGGTTCGAGGAAAATATTTAATGAAAGAAATTGAATGGGTTTGCATTTGTGGCTAAAACCGAACCCGATGTTAATTTCACATGGCGCTGCGGTCATCGTAGGAGGGATATTCAGAAAATAAGGTTACAACTGCTGCCAAAAATCGAAAAGTGCATATATTTTAACCAAATTTACAGGGTATGCTCCAAAATATATTTTTATTTCTCGACATAATCGCCATCCCGATCAATACATTTTTTCAGCCTCGGCACCAGCTTTTGAATACCCTCGTCATATACGCTTCGCTCCACCTTTGAAAGCCAATTCTTGACAGTCTCCATCACCTCCTCGTCGTTAGAAAAACGTTTTCCACCCAAGAACTCTTTCAATTTAGTGAAAAGATGAAAATCTGAGGGCGCAAGGTCCGGAGAATATGGTGGGTGGGTCACAATATCCCATCCAAAGGATGCGAGCAGGGCTTGGGTCACACGAGCGGTGTGGGGTCGGGCGTTGTCGTGAAGGAGAGACACACCACGAGTCAGCATCCCCCCTCCTGTTTTTTATGCTGTTCTTCAATTTTTCAAGGGTTTCGCAATATGCGTCAGCATTGATGGTTGTCCCTCTGGCCATAAAATCCACCAACAACAACCCTTTCGGTCCCAAAACACCGATGCCATGATTTTCCGCTCTGAGAACTGGGCTTTAAACTTTTTTGCAGATGGGGAATGTGTGTGGCGCCCATTGCTGGGACTGCATTGGATTCTGAGGTACAGTGACACACCCAAGTCTCCCCAGTCACTATTGAGACAAGCAATGCGCATAGTCAGGAACTTTATGACTGACCTAATCTCGCATCGGTGATAGGTGGAGGGAACAGCACCTTCAGAGGTTGACGGAAACTGCTCCTGCGACCCCATTTCTCAACTGACACGTGGTTGGGCTTATTTTGACCGTTATGAACCCCTCTACAAGCAGGTATGCCACTCATAACGAAAAAATTCCCTGCGCCCTTCAGGGGACTTGTAACCTTACTTTCTGGATATCCCCCGTTCAAAAGTTCTTTACAAAAATTAGGATAGCTGGAAGCACTGGAAAATATTATCCCCAAGACTCCAGGATTGAATCAAGATCCCGTTGCAATCTCCATGAGGTCCACAGCTGATCTGGAGAATAAGTTGCCTGGTTTTTCTCCCCCTCACAACCCCTCTAATTCTCCGTTGTGCCAACCTTCTTCTTGCAGCGAATCCCGACTTCGACTTTTTTAATTCGCCACTTTCAAACCTGAAATACATAATATTTTCCTCCCCTCTAACTTTCACTTAGTTTTTTCCCTCTTGTTAAACGACGTACTCACTTTGAAAATGAAATTGGGCTCACCCGCGTAACAATAAATAAATGTGTACTAGGCTTTAGAGGTTCCTGAAACGACGGGAATAGTCTCTTTTGTGCTTTTATTCAATGATAACAAACCGTGGTGCACGAATCCCTTCAAAACATGGGAACGTTATTATGACCGGGGCATGTGGAATCCGAATACCCAACACTGTGAAACATAGGCGTATTTATGATAAATTCGCTATTTACCAGTGCGATCGACGAGTGCCTTGATTAGTTCTACCAACTCATAAAAAAGAATCGACCAAAACAGAGCGATAAATGATGACAATCTTTTCACTACATAAGAGACATCAATGATGTTTATCAAACATCGATGTTAGTTCAAAATCGATTCAAGTATCGATTTCAGTTCTACATCGATATTAGTCTGCAAGCGATGTTTTCTAACTTTGATTTAAGTCAAGATATTTTGCACAATGTTGGATTTTGAAAGTAATTTCGCCCATAAATGATCATTCGTGAACAAAAGAAAATCTAAGTGAGGAGAATGACAAAAATAATAACCTCTCGTATGCTATAAGTAAAAATTAACTACCTCTAAGCAATTCTTTTTTCTTCAGATTTCTTGTTGATTACTTGTTTGATTTATATGGAACGTTCTCCACCTATATCCAAGCATGCTGGAAACTGCTGATTGACATCGATCTTTTTATATTGAATATCGATAGTTAGATCGATTGATTAAAGGTCGATGTCACACTTTTATTTTCCACGCTAACTTCAGACGCTCTGCGGTTATCAGTTAATCGTGGCTTCCACATGTCGGACGAGTCGGGAATCTAAACAAGCTACCCGATCAGTGATAGTAGCGTCTGGAACTAGCGTCGGTCACTAGCGCTGTTGAATGAAGTGTTGAATTGAATGAAGTGTTTCATTTTTTTCAACAGTTATTTCAATGATTAGAATTGAGTTAATTGAAACCGAAGTTTTCAAACCGTACATTTGACATGAAATTATAAATTTCATAATTATGTTCAACATAGCTTTGCGTCATGGGAAAGTGAAACTCCCCGTGCAACCTTCTCTCACTGTTATATGCCACTACTCAGCAATTTTCGTTTGGCTTTCTTCTGCATTTCAGCCTCACCAATTGGAACCGTAGTGTTTTAGAGTTAAAAGTATTTTCCGCGTCATTTTTTTGTATTTGTCTCTGAATAGTTTCGGAATATCTGAGTGCGAGAGTTTCCAAGAAGTGAGGTAATATTAATTATTTTGTAAAATAATAGACCTATCTTATCACAACCGTCAAAAGTTGGTGCGATCATATCGATAATAATGATCAATCGTCCCTATTATAGGTTTTTACTTGCATGTTAACGTAGTAAATGGAGTGATCGCCCGAAACGCCGAATTTGGAACGGAAGAAATTTTCATTGTATTTTACTCGGAAACACTTTCTGAACAAGTGTGTGTCTGTGGTCAAAAAGTGACATAAAAGTCATAATAAGTGTCACTTATCTCTCCCAGAAAAATTGAATGAGACTCGAAGAAAATTTTTAGGTAATCCTCCGAGTAAATGTGCACAATTATACTGTAAAATATCGCGATAAAAAGAGAGTTTTGTATAAGAATTTAAACATTAGTCCATGATGTTTATTGGGATTTTTACAATCCATCAAAATTAATATTTTTGATAGGACAATGCCTTAAAATGTTGATTCGTATCTTTGGCTTGCTCACAGTGTAGTTCCATGTTATGAGCTTTGCGGGTATCTTGTACTGGCTGCAAAAATCAATATATTCGATGATGAATACGGAGAATATTATTTAAAAGATAGACTTTCAAGTTCACGCAAAAAACCAAACTGAACTTTATTCAACTGAAATGTTGGGTAGTCAGAAACATGGGAACCGGGAACATGTGATATAAACAATGACTATTGGATGCAACATCCCCCTTTTCAATGAGAGTACGTCCGACGGTTGGGTGGAACGCGATTCCTGGTCGGTCGAGAATCTTGAGGGTTATGATCATTTGATGCCGTAAATAGGTCTTCTCCTTCGCGAAGATCATCAAGATATCCCGCCGATTTCAGATGAAATCGATTACGTCTCACGGTCCTTTTTTCTGTCTCAACGACGTACGATCGAGGCGAATCGGCGATTTCGACGATTCGACCATGGCGACGCAGATCAATAATCCATACTGGATCGCCTACTTTCAAAGGTGCGAGTGTAGCTGTTCGGCGTGTTCTGTCGTACTGCTGCTTGTACTCACTCCGATACTTGTTCTCAATTTTCACGCAGCTTCCTCAGTCAGTGGAAGTCGGGTTTTTAGTTTCCGATTCATGAGAAGTTCTGCAGGGCTGAATCCATTTCTAAGAGGGGTCGTGCGATAAGCCAAAAGAGCCAAGTACGGGTCTTCATCATTCTTCTTTAAGATCATCTTGGCGACTTTGACAGCTGCTTCAGCTTCCCCGTTGGCCTGTGAAAATTTTGGACTACTTGTTATGGACGCTGGCGGTTTTTAAATGTTAGTAACGATGAGCGAACGATTCTTACGGGCTGGTGACAAATTTTTAGTTGTGTTTAGCAGTCGCTACAAAGATGATCTTATATTACAAAACTTCCCTTGTATCGTTAGGCTCTCATACCCCACTTTCGCATTATTAACCTAATTCGTGCGTTTTTCTATTTTCGGGTCTCCTGGCTAGGTAATTGTTAAAGTTTATTGATTTTATATTGGTTATACCTGTAACTGACCCTAATATGAGAGTGATATATGCACACCACTGGTTGAGGGTGATTTATTCAGCCATTACCATATCTAATAGTACTAACTGTTGAGCATTTTTCCAATCATCGGTTACTGTTGTGTGCCTATTGTTTTATAATGTCTATCTAACTTTCCGTTCTTTTTGAAGATCCCGTCCATAATGACTGCTACGTCGGCTGCTATTGAAAGTACAGACGTCGAAATGAAGAACGTCGACAGTCCTGTTGTAGAACAAGAAGTATCAGCTGATGTGACCAGCATCCAGGAAATCCGGGAGAATATCAGGCAAATCGAGAAGGCTGTGCAAAGCAAAGAACCGCGCTTCATACTTCGCGTTTTAAGGTGACCTTTCCACAAAATGTTACTGAGTGGTTTTTTTCCACTTATCTGTTTACCATTGTTTATCAACAAATCTACTTATATTGAGTCTGCTCGGGCCTCTAGATCAGGGGTGCTCAAACTTGAACTGTTGGCGATCTAAGTACATCAATATTGTTAGACTTCGATCGATCGACTCTGAGGGGCCCAAAATTCGTACATTTAACCCCCCCCCCCTCCACGGTTATGTCCATCAAAGAAAGTGATGAAGGTGTTATTCTGGTCTAATTGCGGATCGAATAAATGTTTATTCATGTTTATTTATTTATTTTATTTTTGTTCTACCTAGTGACCTATCTATTTAAACAAATTTTGAGCACCCCTGCTCTAGATGAATGGACTATTTAATCTGTAACCAGTGTTCGTTCTAGTAATGTGGAAGTTCAACTTGTGAGGCTGTCGTGACAACAGATCAGTCTTTTGTGCAAATAGGCCTTGCAATATCATTTTATCATTTACCAGGTCTCTCCCAGCTACGCGTCGCAAATGTAATTCTGTCGTCCTTCGTGGCATCATCACTGGCTTTTACACTCATTCAGCCGCCGAGAGGGAAGCTTTGTTGGCTTTCATCGATGAACCCATGGATACAGAAATCAGCGGAACGGAGAAAACGCGCATGCGATCAAGTAAAGCATCTTCATCACCGCTGTTGCCTGAGGTCGACGCATATATTCATCTGCTCGTTCTTGTTAAACTTATCGACGCCTGGAAATACGAAGCTGCTGCCAAATGTTCTGACGCTCTCATGACTAAAGTGGTCGCTCAAAATCGACGCACTTCAGACCTCATTGCGGCCAAATGCTATTTCTACCATTCCCGAGCCTATGAACTCACCAACAAGCTTGACGCTATACGAGGGTAAATATTGCCGCTTACATTTATCGTGTATCCAGCTGTATTAGTTTTGCTCTATTTCCTTCCCAGAGAGTTACACTTTATCCCATCCTTTCTGTTTGTGATAATCATTACCAGCATACGCTATTAAGGGTAGTGACTTTTTATATCTCACTAATTGTCGTCATAACTCTTTCGATTACCTTTTTGAAACTGATTGAAAGATGAAGTGAGCAGCTACTAAACATCATGAGACCTCGAACCTCTTTTCTGTAAAGCAATTTGAATTTAGCAAAGGAATGGGGCGGAATGGGTGTGTACACTCTCACCAAGGGTTTTAATTCTTGCCAAGACCGAGGTAATCGTAGTTTTTTAATTACTCTGGATTAAGCTAAAGCCTTTGATCCGACAGATCGCAACTTTTTTAAGCTATTCTGCCCAAATATGGCTTCAACCGTATGGAACTGAAATGGGTGCATAATTTTTTTGAAAATCGACGGCAAATAGTTACAATTGAGGTTGTCGATAGCAGTAAATTAATTATGGAATTTGGTGTTATTCAAGGAACTTTAACAGTAACTTTTTTCTTAATCTATATTAATTTTTCTTAATCTTTATAATAAATCAATCAGGTGGCTTAAGCATTCCAAGGATTGTTTTAGGATTGGGACATCGAAGCTTCAACATCAATGTTCGATGTTTAAAACATCGAAAGTCCACAACATCGATGGTACCGATATATCACCAAAATCGTCGATGTTTTATACACTCCAACAAAAAATTGATTAAAAATAACACCGATATTTTTATTTGTTAGTAAATGACAGGCTTTGCCGTTTTAGGTACCAACTCAAAAGGTGAAACTGAAACCAGTGTTGCCAAAGCATTACACCTAGTACCCACTGAGAAAATAAATAAAAAATTCCCACAATTTTCTTACGGATTGTTTTAATAACCCTTCGAATGTTTATACACAAGAAAAAAACAAAGCCTCTATTGAAAAAAAAGAAAAAATCGGGATTAATACGTCGATGTTGAAAAAAAAACATCGAAGCATAGACATCGATGTCCAAAAAACATCAAAGCCTAGACATCGATGTAAACCCTGAGATCTTTCGCCCATTCGGGGTATGCAGCCCTGAAGATGTCTGAATGGGCGAAAGATCTCGGCCGACGAATAAGAATAAAAATATGGAGAAAAAGTCGCACTCTCAGTCTCCCCCTCATCCTGACAGTATCAGAAAAAGAGCGACACCCAAAAGAATTAAAGAAATGTGTTATTTTATCCTATCCTTTTTTATTATATAATTTCGCTTGTATTTTATATTGAAGTTTCTTCATTTTTAATGGAATAAATCCCAATTCATTCATTCAGCCACTATCACCCTAAATGTTTATCACTTCACAGATTTCTACATTCTCGTCTGCGCACAGCAACTCTCAGGAACGATTTCGAAGGTCAAGCCGTTCTGATAAACTGTTTGCTTCGAAATTACCTCCACTACAATCTGTACGATCAAGCTGATAAACTCGTTTCAAAATCAGTCTACCCTGAGTCAGCCAGTAACAATGAATGGGCTCGGTTTCTCTACTATCTTGGTGAGTTATTGTTTATGCCTCCAATTTCACCTAGGATAACACCATGAACAAACTCCTAGGCGAATAATGAAACGTTCTTCCCGAAGTTTGTGATAATTTCTCACTAATGCTCAAGTTGAACAGAATTTTAAACCATTGGCGTGCATAGATCACACAGCACTTCTATGTTTGAGTCGGTAACAGGAATAACCAATTATACACTCAAGAAACTCATACAAAGGCCGCCACTTAGAAAGCAACTGCTGTTATTGGAAAATTAGCCTGGAGAGCTAAAAATAGGAAAACGCACGAATTAGGTTAATAATGCGCAAGTGCAGTTTGTGAGCCAAACGATAGAAGCCAAGTTTTGTGAAATAGGATCATTTTTATTGCAGCAACGCCCAAAAATGTATAAACAGGCCTGAAGGGGGAATCAAACGTCATTCACTCGTCGTTACAGGCATTTAAAAACCTCGAGCATTCAAATATATTGATCTTCGTAGCCAGTAGAACATACCCACAAAAAAGTCCAGAACATGGAAGTATGGTGTGTCATCTCCTTGCCATAACGAACATTTTAAAACCTCAAACGTTTGAAAATAATGACCGTTACATCTCGGAAGTAGTGCGTGTTATCCTAAATATGGATTTCACGGATTCACAGATTTCACAAATCTTTATTTCACAAATTAAAATACATTTGATCAACCGCTCATGACAGAAGTCGTGCGGGCCAATTACATTTTCAAATTATTTGTATCAAATTACATCACATTATACAATCAAATTACATCATAATATACAATAACAACATACTATACACAATCTCCTCTAAATATTAATTAGGTAATATATTTCTATTCTTCCAATTTTATTTTGTGTTAGGGTTTTTTTATAGCTCCAAGAACAATTGAGTTTTACGTTCATGCCAAATTTCAAAAAATTTTGAGGGGGTTAGAAAATGTTTTTTTTTTGGGCGATTGCAATGGTTTATTGTTGAATAATAAGCAAAAAATTCACCTCCACCACTATTTTAAATTGGCCAATTTCCCTACTTCTCTGATTTTCTATTGCACGTATTATTGTTACTCAACTTAATCTATCTCCGTCAGTGAAAAATTGTATGCGTTTTTCTAGGGCGCATCAAGGCTGCGCGTTTGGAGTACTCGGAAGCGCACAAACACCTAGTGCAAGCTCTGAGAAAAGCACCACAACATGCTGCCGTCGGCTTCCGACAGACAGTTCAGAAATTGGCTGTTACCGTCGAACTTCTTCTCGGTGATATACCAGACCGTCAGATTTTCAGGCAGGCGCCTCTTCGAAGGTCTTTAGCCCCTTATCTTCAGCTCACCCAGGCTGTCCGATTGGGAAACCTCAAAAGGTAGAGCATACACTTGGAAAGATCTCCTGGTTGAGGAGGAAGAAAATATGATTGGACGTCTCACTGAAGCTGAAATTAATCCCTCTAACGCTTTTGCCTTCGGCTTTGTCAGAGAGCTCAGTTTTACTGTACGAACGCTAAAAACCGCCACAACATTGGTGAGATTTCCAATGTTCTAGTGTCTACTTGCGCAGAAATCAGCCAGAACTCTCTGATTAAGTCAAATATGAGTCCTAAGAAGAATATATGTAAAAATCCGTGGTCTGCATAGATCTCCCAGTACTTCCATGATTCAGTGACACCAATAATAATAATAATAATAATCAAACGACATTCAGTTGACCTCAGCATTTGAATATAACCTTTTTTTCAGTCTGAAAAACAAGGAAGTACTGTATGTGACCCACGTGATAAAAATCAGATTTCATTCAATCGCAGCCCCAAAGATTTCAAGACGTTGAGCGTTCAAAAATTGATTTTCGCGGCCTGTAAGAATCAAAATACAAAACACACACCAGGGAAATCGTGTGAAATTCTCATAACGTGGATGTACGGTGTTTGACTCAACATACTAAAAATGAAGCATCATCTGCTCGCCATAATGAACATTTTAAGGCCGCAAAAGTTTAAAAAATAATCTGGCATCTTCTGCTCATTATAGCAAATAATTTAAGACCCCAAACAAAAGAAAAAAAAATTTACTCTTATAGCCTAAAACAAAAATAATTACTGTTATAGTAAAAATCAAACTAGAAAGAACTTTGATCGCTTGTATCTCGGATGTACTGTGTGTTATCCAAATCTTGATATGGTTAATTTTGCACACTGGGAACACTACCTGAAATGTGATACAGTTTCATTTATTTTTCACGGTGATATGACGATTTAAGTTGTGATTTTTTTTTTTTTTAAACTTGTTCAGAGAGTGTTTCTGAGTTGTATAAAATTTTCTACCAAATTCGACTTTTCGGACGATCACAATTGTTTAGAGATCGATTGGAGCGGTCTACATGAGTGAACAATAAATTATACTTCCATTTACTTCGTAAACATGGCAGTAAAAATATATGTAACTTTAACATGAGAATGTCACTCAGTTTTCTATCTACCGAAACTGGAATCCTTCCATCTAAGTAATAATTAAACCGCAAGCGAATTAATTATTTAACTGCAAGCGAATTAATTATTGAACCCGTTTTATTTCGGTTCTAGGTTCAGCGAAGTTCTCGAAATGTTCGGAACGCAATTTCGTTCCGACCATACGTTCACGTTGATTCTGAGACTCCGCCATAACGTAATCAAAACAGCCATACGCTGCATCGGGCTTTCCTATTCGCGCATATCTCTTCAGGACGTGGCCAGAAAACTGGGACTCGACTCTCCGCTTGACGCTGAGTTCATCGTTGCTAAAGCTATCAGAGATGGAGTAATTGAAGCAACGATTGACCCTGAACACGGGTAGATACATTCAGTCATAATTATTTAATTTACTGACGCGAGGTTGAGCTGGAATAATATGCGGCGATTCGTTCTCTAATACCTTGTCGACCGCTTTCACCCATTTGGGCATCATGAGGGCAATTGTAGGCTAGGGCCACACCGGAAGAGACTAGCTAGGTGACTGGAGACAAGGTGACTTTACCTGGTTACTTAGAGCCCAGGTACAAGTGGCCACATCGCCCGCAACTTGAAATGAAAATGAAATGAAATATCGTTTATTGTATAACCGTAAGGTATTACAAAAGTTCATCGCCCGCAATTTAAAAATTAATAAGTAAAGAAAATGATGAACCGCTGAAAAGAAAATAATAAAGCATTGGAAAGATCCCTCATGTCACCTTGTCACTAGACAAAAAGAACAGGCGGGTTCGTTTCATAGTTGACTAGCCTCGTGAGTCACTATGTAGCCATGCTCCGGTGTGGCCGTTCTCGATCATTCTAAGACTTTCGTTTTCTATGGTGTCTTACCAAGCGAGTCACCTTGCGAGTTTCTTCCCGGTGTGGCCGTGGCCTAAGCACTATCCAATCTGGAACTTAATCTCAATCTTCTTTCATTCGCATTGTTGACTAGCTTCGTATCGATGGGAAGAGAAAATTGTGGGCCTCTTCAGGAAACATCTGTCAATTATTCGCTATTATTTAAACTTACTGGGAGGATCTTCATGTTACGCGGGGTTCTCGACACCGACCATGAATTACCCCAATTACTAAATACATCGAGCTCAGATCGAACTATTGCACCGATGGAATTATATACTTAATAGTTTTTACTGTTCAATAGCACTTTTCTTAACTAAATCGTCTTTCGGCCAGGTACATGTCGAGCAAAGAAGTGATGGACATTTACTGCACCAGAGAGCCACAGCTTGCCTTCCACCAGAGAATCGCTTTCTGCCTCGAATTGCACAACCAGAGCGTCAAAGCTATGCGCTATCCGCCTAAATCCTACGGCAAGGAATTAGAATCGGCCGAAGAGAGAAGAGAACGGGAACAGCAAGATCTTGAACTGGCTAAGGAAATGGCCGACGAAGATGACGATGTATTCCCCTAGAAAAATGTCGCCTTTTTTGTACTAAATTTTTTTGTTCCCTACAAGAGTCGGCATCGCTCAATGGGAAAGCGTGTTGCTCGTATATCACGTCTGAAATTTGCTATTACTGTTTTCTCATTTAATGTTTCCGCTTCAATTTAATATGATACTTCACTACCTGTTCTCGTTCATGATATTATCACTGATGCGATGATTTGTGCTCTGTGCGCAGGACCGGCAAGATTTTTTTTAAATAAAAGAAGAGCAATTTCTTACAAGTGCGTAAAAATTAAACTAGGCCATAGGTACTCAATAGTGCTCATTGAGTAAAGATAATTATGGAGAAAAAGTGGCCTCATCAGACTCCTCTTCAACGTTCCGCAAGTAATAGTTAAGCGATAACCAAAATAACGGAACAATAAGATGATTAATTTGACGACAGTACCGTTCTTTATTTTTTAACTTTATTTACAAACTATAATAAATTGCACCATTTACAAACTATAATAAATTGCACCAACATCTGTAACTCGCATAAAAATATAAAAAAAACTTCAACTGTCATTCTTATACGACTAGGCCGTTTAAATGTTCCAGCACAGCGTCCATTGTGGGTCGAGATTTTTTTTCAGCTAGGCAAGTTAGAGCATGATTGTACAACTGTCGCATCGGTTCAATGCTTTCGGGGGCAAGCTTCTGATCACGAAGCTCATCAAAATTATCTATTTCGTCAACATGGCTCGCCTGAAAAAAATTAAAGTCCTAACTAGAATAGAGACAGCTAATGCAGAAATATTTATGGTGAGAACAAACATCCAGTGGGCAATTTTTATAATTGTGTAGCAACACTGCAATATTTCTTTTCACACTCGCAGTGTTGTTCGCTCTCACATTACTAATCGATTCGATGGTTGCCCCAATTTCTACCAATTATTGAGAATCCAGAGGATACTCAACAGTCAACATACCAAATCACAGCCTGAGCGTTCCTCATCAAATGGTGGAAGACCGGTGACCAACTCCAGCAATACCTAGAGGAAAATGTACAGCTGTTTGTATCATTGGAGATACGAGGGAGTCGCCAAAAGTTCCATTCACCTATTTTTTAGACCAAGTTAAAGCGCTGGAAAAATCTGAAACTTGCAGGAAATGTTGCTTGAGGTATTGTGGCAACACTGATTTTTTCCGGGGTTTGTATGATAACCTGGTTGACCTTAGCAGTCTTGTTTACATTTAAGACTGCTAAGGGTGTTTACAGTTAAGGCTGCTCTTGTTTAACAATTTAGCTTTTATAGTTTCGTCAGAAAAGTGATGGGCAGAATTTTTTTTATTGGATATTCGGATTCTACATGCCTTGAAACATAAAAAATCAAATTTGGTGGGCGGTAAGCATTTTTTTTCTTGGGCGATTAAAATGGTTCACAATTGAATAATAAACCAATAGAAAACACCTTGCTGACTACGAATCAAATATGAAAACTTCAACATAAAAATTAAGTATTCTATTTTTTCTTCCCTAGGGAATGGAACTTTTGGCAATGCAATATTGATACGCAATAGAGATCCCAAGAATAAAAGGAATCCTCAAAGTGACATACCACACCGAAACTGAAAACGTCAATTTTAGTAGAAATATCACCCCGGAACGCCTCTGGGGCCATGTAAGCTGATGTTCCGAGGACTGTCGTGGTCAGCATAACTGTATCGGTGAGAGTTCCTCTGGAAGCGTGTCTGACAAGGCCGAAGTCGGCAATCTGATTCAGAAGAAATGCGATTATAGTTGAACCGTTGACAGTATTTTTGTACGCAAGTTACGCAACATACCTTCGCTTCGAAATTTTGGCCTAGGAGAACGTTCGCACTTTTCATATCTCGGTGGACGAGAGGTTTCGGCCGTTGACTATGGAGATAACAAAGCCCACTTGCAGCTCCTTTAGCGATAGATATCCTAGTTTGCCAGTTTACCACTCGCGTTCCATCCTGCAATGACGAAATTCGAGTGCAAAATAAATGCAGGGAATGAGATAATTTAAAATCGCAGAAGGCTGAGTGCAGAAAGAGGTTAAGCGGACCAGAAAGGATATTTTTCTTAGATACTATCTAGATCTAATGGAAATTCATGATTTTCTAGATCAAGTTTTCATCGCTTTGGAGTTTTAGGAGGCACTGGATTAATAAAAGAAATGAGAACACCTTAAGAGATCAATATCTGGAGTAAGGTTGCTACATTATTGATTTCCGGTAATTTCCCGAGCGCTCGGGATCATGCACTTCTTGCGGTTATAGTCTAAATATTCATGAGAGGTACCTTACAACAAATAAAACGGTTAAGTCTGTTTCTAGTTTCAACTTCAAGCTTCTTCTTTACCTTGTCGTTTGCATTTTCCAGGGTTTTTTCAGAAAAATGTGTATTCGGTATCAAATTTATTTTATACAGATTTTTGGACGCTGAATCGAATGAGACCATCGCGGGGCCGATAGCTTTATTGGTTCTCGAGTTATCGCAGCTTTCGTGCCGAATTTGGGAGATTTTCAGAAATTCGGCATCAGCCTATAACTCGAGAGTTCTTGGAGCTATAAAAATCGTTCTATACTAATTGGAATGGTCGTCAAACAATCTCCAGCTGTACTGTTAGTCAAAAAATTTATCTTTAAATTAGGAAATATTATCATAGATCTAATCTGTACCATCTTTCACCTCAGTCAACTGTCAGCCTAATATATCGCTACAAATTCATTCAAACAAACTTGCGGAACGAACCTTGCATTCAAGGCGGTCTTGAAGTGAACCATTAACCATGAACGGGTAGACAAGGCAAAGATCGGGGCCGTCGCAGGAGTAGCCTGTCAGACTAAGAATATTAGGATGGCTAAGGCCAGCCACAAGGAGTAGCTCGTTGCTGAACTGATCCCCAGTGAGACCTTCGATCGCCGCACCTGAGGAGAGGAGTTTTTTCACGGCAACGTAGCCATGCTGAGGGAAATAGGCTTTGAAAACGCTTCCAAACCCTCCGCGGCCAAGAAGATGCTCGTTATCGAATTCGTTCGTATTTTTAACCAAATCGTTGTAGCTAAAGACACAAACTCCCGTCCCTCCGGCGTCGCTGCAACTTAAAAGAAATAATTCATACCAAGAAGTACTAATAGGGTAAAAACAAATTCAAAAATGAGTATTCGAAGATGAGTTTTTAACAATGAAAAATACCTTTCGCTAAGCTCATTGCAAATGCGTCTTGTCACCTCGCTCTGTCCAAGGTATGCAGTTGAGCTAGGGCAGAGCGGCTCCTGTTTCTGGGTGCTGGGTTCATTATACGCAATGGATATAGGCAGGCGAGAATGAGCTTGAATAGTTCCCGAAGCGGATATTTCAGCAGCGATGGCAGACACTGAACTGTCTGACATAGAAAGCTTTACGGTACCGCGTGATAATTCTTCAGTATCAGGAATCGTAACACGAGCTGCCGGTCCATCAGCAGGCCTCTTCAACTCAGTTCCTGCATTGTTGAAACAATATTTTTGAAAACGCTGCAACTGGTCGTACAGTGGTTAATTATTCCTTTGCTTCGATAATGATTTGACGAGAGCATTTGTGATAATAGAGACTTCTTTGACATCTTTTATCAGCCGAGTTTGGGTTAAACATGGCGCTCGGACGTTCGACCAATCAAAAAGAGGACACCCGTGTGTCCGCACTGTCTTTATCAAGCCACTGTAGGCGAAACCAATCAATACGAAACTACAGACGGACTCAGTACGTTCATAAGGATCTAAGAGATCACAGTTCGAATTCGGTTCGCCTCATGGTTTCAGCCCAGCTGCGGTTTGAGCTCAGATAATTATTATTAATAACAGTCGTTTCTAGCAACCGTTCAGCAGGGAGAGGAGCTGGTTAGCAACTTACAATATATTTTGCATACCTAGGGCTTACCTTTCATGACATCTAATGACACGTACTCAGCAGCTCGGTACAATTGAGCCTCTGCGAGTAGGTTGACTAGCACGCCTAAGGTAGGTCTAATCTTTCCACTAGTTCCCCATTCGTCGAGTAGTATTTCAGAGCAAGTTCTCTTCAATTTGATACTAGCTTCTTCCACCAGCCTGTAAAATTGTAAAACGTAGGAACAGCTGAATCCAAAGCAATTGGTGAAAAATCCAAATATCTCCTGATCTTCTAAAATTATTCGATAAGCAAAAGTATGGTGTGTGATCTAATCGATACAAAACAAGTTCAGTGAAATGGAGTCATTTATAAAGCAAGGATACCCAAACATACACACAAATAAAAACTGAAAATGCGAATAACAAAGAAGTACGGTGTGTGACACCAATAATAGTAATCAAAAGACATTCAGCTAGCGATGAAAGTTGACTATCGATAATAAGCTTCGGATTATCGATCAAATTTTATCGACGATAAACCATTCGATAATTATTTCTGATATTTTAAAAATCATAAAATTTTTCACAGTTAAATTTTTTTTTTAAAGGCTTTAGGGTTTTTATAATAAAGTTTTGCTTCAAATTCTATATAGAGTAGGTACCTAGTAGTTTGAGATTGAGGTTGAAGTTTGAATGATAGTCAAACGTCAAGAGCTATTCGGATTGGAAGCAACAACAACACGGAACAGTCTTCAAGCGATATTCAGCTATCATATAGAAAAATTTAAAGTCCCCCAGCGATCAAATATATTCATATTTGCGGTCTATAAAAAACAAAATACCGTCAACATGCATATAGCGCGGAAGTACTGTATGTGACCCACTTGATAAAAATCAGGCATCCCTCAATCGCCATCGGAAACATTTTAAGGCCTTAAACATTCAAATACATTGAGTTTTGTGGCCTGTAAAAATCAAAATACAAAATTATAACGTGGATATACTGTGTGTGATCCAATATACAAAAAATGTAGTGTTATCTGCTCAGTATAACGAACATTTCAACACCTTAAATGTGGAAAAATATTCACTCTTATAGCCATTAAAAATGGAAACAGAAAAAACTTTGAATGGTTTATCTCGAATGCACAGTGTGTTATTCAAAATTAAAAAACGCTGCAAATGATTGTACAGTGGTTTATTATCCCTTCGCTTCAATAATGATTTCGGAAGACTATCCATTTGTGATAGTTAATTATTTTAAACATTTCTGAACAATCTCGCTGAAAAACAGATGGTAACTATAAGGGAAAACTCCGTAGCAACTATTGTAATTTTAATCAATTTTATTTTTCTTAATTTTCTAATTAAAAGTTAAATTTTTTGCCTTACCCTACAGCTGGAGAAAGTGTATGACGACCATTCCAATGAGTATAGAACGATTTTTATAGCTTGAAAAACACTCGAGTTGTACCCTCATGTCAAATTCCAGAAAATCTCCCGAATTCGGCACAAAAGCTGCGATAACTCGAGAACCAATAAAGCTATCGACTCGGCGATGGTCTCATTCGATTCAGCGTCCAAAAATCTATAAGATTTGATACCACGTACACATTTTTTTGAAAAACCTTGGAAAATATGAATTTTCTCCCCTCAAAACCCCCAAAAATACCCTTAAAATTGAGCTAGCAAGTTGGTTCAAGAATTGGGCCGTCGTAGGACCGAGATTGATTTTTGGTGAAAATTTCAAATTTTTAGCTATTATGGTTTGGCCGGAAAAGTGTTGACGGCGTACGGCGTACGGCGGACAGACAGAATTTTTTTATTGGATATTCGGATTCTACATGCCTTGAAACGTAAAACATCAAATTTTGAGGGGGGTTATAAATTTTTTTTCTTGGGCGATTACAATGGTTTATTATTGAATAATAAACCAAAAAGAAGCTAATTTTGCTCATTCACTAGGAGACTGATAATATGATATTGAGTTTCATTTATTTTTCAGGGAAATATGGCTATTTATGTCGGTTTGTGACCACAGACAGACACAGGAACAGAAAGCGATTCTGAGTATAGTACTATGAAAACTTCTTCCAACAGGACCTCGTTTCCAATTTAGATTTTTCAGACGATCACAATACTTCCATTCGCTATGGTAACATTGAAGTACAAAGGAATTCAACGAGTATCAAGACCGCTATAGAAACATTTTGGATGGTGTACTGTGTTCGGTTGCCCATGGACTACTATCCAACTTACCTCATATGCTCAACTGTGTATTTCAACAGCGGCGGCCGATCCAGGTCAGGTATGACAGCCATCAGCTCTTTCCAACCTTGGCCGATTTCCAAAATTTGAGCCAATGTGAACGCATATTTGACTGGGAGTTTCCTCAGCTCAAGTCCTTCGTTGATAGTTCCTTTCATTACAGAAATCTCCACAGTCAACTTGCTTCCTTAGAGTTGACACGTAGAAAAATCTGAACAGAAGAATCAGAAATTACGGTTATTTCTACCAGTTGCGATTCATTTTCTTTTATTTTGGTAATTGTAGCAGCGGTGACTCTGTGGAACTCCATCGCCCTCAAACTCATTTTCTGTCGATCAGTCAAGTAGTCTATGGTACACAACAAGCCTTACAGAGAAGCTTAATGATGGAAACTGGAAACCTTCAAAACAACAGATTCAGATCCATTGGGAAAATCGACCAATCGCATTTATAATTGCAATGTTGGATTCTAGATTGGAGAAGGAATCATCTTTAATAGGAAAAAACTAATTGCCAAAAGTATGCTTACCACTCAGATCGCAGTACGGATGATTAAAATCACATTGCTAAAGTTTCACTAGAACAAGCATAATTAAATTGTAAACGATATTAAACAATCGGATAGAAATCAATGTGAAATAAAATTCAAGCCATTAATTTGACAGGATAGCTCTTGACTGATAAGATAATATTTACTGATAACGTTGTAAAGATTGCAGTTCGGGTTAACAGAGCATAGAGAAAGGGAGAACTAGAGGATGTCGAACTAACATGTGTGATTCTCAATTGATATCGGCTAGGTTTGCGAGCCATGATATAAATCAAATCATTTGGCAATCTCCTTGCCATTGAGAACATTTCAAAGCGTCGACTTATCAAAAATATTGACTTTTACTGGTCAAAATCATAGAACATTTTAATCGCGTCATATTTGGGTAGGGTGTGAGAAAAACATCGATGTATCGGACTAAAAACATCGATGTTTAACTTCGATGTTTTTAGGACATCGATGTCTATGCTTCGTTGTTTTTAATTTGACATCAAAGTAGTTATCCCGTTTTTTTTTTTTTTTTCAATAGAGGCTCTGTTTTTTTTTTTTTTTTTTTTTTTTTGTCTATAACACGTTTTAGGGGTCAGTACTCAGCGCTAAGTTCCGAGTTCCTTTTCTGGGCAACACTGTCGTTTAAACTTCACAAGGGCAACACTGTCTATCTAAAAATTCAGCCCTCAGCTTCGGATCCGTGAAGCATTGTCTAATCTGGCTTTTATCAAACTTCTTGCTGTTCGTTCATTCCGTTATAAAAATGTGCGATCGTTGCTGTTTTATAAACTTTTTATTGTTATAACTTGATTCGGGCGATGTAAAAGAACTATACTTATCAACGGATCGCGATTTCAACATGGAAGATCTCGAATCGAACTTGCAAAATTACAAGCTTCAGCTACAACAGGTAAACAATTGTATTTTCGCTGAGTACCTAATGTTTTTCAACTGTAATCAATGTTTTCCAACCGAACGTGTAATTTTTCAACTAATATTTTAGTGCGCTTTTAATTTAGAAAACCGAAGTTTTACTTGAAAAATACTTCTCTTTAAAGGTGTCGTTTTTTAAATGAAAGTTTATATAAAATGCATCTTGCAGCTCATTGTCTTAATTATTTTGTATTGGTGTGAAGTTTTAGTAAGTTCCCTTAAAAGAACTTTAGAGAAAAGCAAACTGAAATGGGAATGGGAGAAGCTGAAAAAATGTATTGATCGGGATGGTGATTATGTCGAAAAATGAACATATATTTATGTTGGAACATACGCTGTAAATTTGGTTAAAATATAATATGCACTTTTCGATTTTTGGCAACAGTTGTAACCTTTTTTCTGGATATCCTTCGTACATTGCCAGCCTCAGGGCGCAACAGATTTCCTACGCTTGTTCGTCCGATAAAAATGCAGAGAACGATTCGCCTCGTTTTTCTCCCTATCCAGAATGTGACGACCAAAAGTATTTTTTCTTGGATTTAATAGTTGATGGGAGTTTGAAAGAATTGCTCTTCAGGATCCATACATGTCAAATAAATCTATACAATTAATGTCTATTGATTTTTAGGTTGAAGCCGCTCTCACGACAAATCCTGACAATGAAGAACTGCTCAAGTTGAAAGCGGATTTGGAAGAGGTCATAACGTTGACGAAAGACCTTTTGAAGACACAGCTTTCAGATGAGAAGTTTTTAGGTAAAAAAATTGTGCGCTTGAGTTACTTAGTACTGCCGTGTTTGATTTGAAAGGTGTTAACAACTGGACACGTCCTCAAAGGGAAGTGGAAAGTCTTGAACAGAGTGGGAAAAAGCCCCGATTAGATTTGCGGAATGTGAGACGTAGCGCGCCTTGGTTTGTTGGTAATCCGCTAGGAGCGCTGTCTGTGGACCTGTGCGTAGGTTTTGCCCTTGGATTTATTCAACCGTCAAATTCAACCTGTGTGTGATCTCCAATTTTGAGCCAGCAGCATTCTTGAATATCAGTCTCCGCAAGAGAAGTATCGCCGTACAGTACTTACATATCCTCCCAAACTTTCCAAGATATTCCTTGTCCATTTCCTTACAGTACAAAAATGAGAGAAACTCTGCTTGGGCTCATTGGGAATTGTTGGTAAGATCTAAAATTTCTTCTAAAAGCAAAGTGAATTTTTTCAACGGGGAAAATTCATGTTTAGCTCGACCTAGTTTTACGTTTTACTCTGAACCGATTTCGATGATTTTTATTCAGAATTTCAAGCGCAATCTCGTGGCGGCCTCAGTTTTTTTGTTGGTAACGCTGGGAATGAGTTATTCCCGCTTAAACAACACGTGTTATACCATTCTTGTCGGCAACAAGTGTTATCAAGGTGTTTTCCTGAATGGAGCCCCTATCTAGATTCCAAAGCATGTAGCACGATATCACAGGTTGCCCCACTTCTGCACCCTTCATAACACTAATTGCCCCATTATTTTTAAAACGTTTTTTCTCTCTCACCAGCCAAATTTTTATAACACATGTCCTGTAGCCATCGATTTTTTATTTCGTTACAGACGGTGAATTGGACGATAAAGTGTTTGAAGATCTCACAAAGCCAGAACCGGAACATGCTCCGAAAACTGATTGGAAACCAGGGGATTATTGTTTAGCAATGCTCGTCAGTGATGGACAGTGAGGATGCTTGAATATAAAAATCATATTATACCATTGTGTTGAGCGGAGAAACACCAGGCGGTTCGTTCTACATTCTGGCCTCCTCAGGTTCACATCACCGTGAGAATCCCAAAGGGGTGAAATTGTCCTGCGTGGTTATTATGGAGAATGAATCGCCAGGATTTTCCCTCTCATCGCTACACGGATTAAGAATGCCACAACTCGAATAGGAAACTATATTATTGTTGTAGTAATTTTCTCTTAATTTTTGGTCTTGCTTGAAGGTTTTATGAAGCTCAAATAGAATCTGTGGAAGGGGATGAGGTCTCAGTATTATTCAGCCATAACAAAAGTTCTGAAGTCACTACTGTGGATTTCATCAAGGAACTACCTCGAGCAGAAACTTCATCCAAATTCAAGTAAGACTTTACCCGCTATTTATGCCTTTTCCACACATATTATACGACTTTCTTTTCGACAGCACTATTAGGGATATCGAGCATAACACTTATAGCTGACAAAAATATAAATTGGCCTATTCGGTTCTAATTACAAGTGAAAAAAACGGAAACTTGGGGTGCAAAATCGATCGCCACCAATCAATTCTCAAAATTGTTCCCCAATCGAAAGCTTAAAATCGATTTCACCAAAAAATCTGGCAACGAAAATAGATTTTTCAAAAAATTGATTTTTTAAAGAAACAAATAGGTATATTTAAAAAAAAAAACAAACAAAAAAAAAGCAACTTGCCACAAATAATGGAACTTTGGGGGCCATTAGAATTTAAAGACCTAGCTATAAAAAAAGTTTCATTACGAACTAGATGGTTAAGAATTATGTTAGCCTTTGAATTTCGTTTGATGTTGTTTACCTCTCAATTAAGAAAAAAAAAAAAAAAAACTTTTTGGGAATACTTTGCAAAAACAATCATTTTGAGAGCGTGGCATCTTTCAACTGGTTCCGCTCCTGGGTGATTTTGAAACCTACCTTCAAAAACAATCGCTCACTCGAACTTCAAAAGGAGAAGGTTACTATGGCTGACTTGCGGGTTTTTTTTTGTGTATATTTTGTCCGCTGGCATTCAGCTCCTGTACGTCTGATCGGGTTACTTTTTTGTTTTTTGTTTGTTTCATCCAGGTAGGTACTTAATTGAATTTTTTTTTTAATCCATCTGGTAGTTGCGTCCCCTGATCCGGAAAACTTGATTATCTTAAAAACCGCAAGTTTTAACTTAGCGAGCTTATAACTTCTAAAAAAATTGCTCGATTGATTTGTTTTTGGGGTCATTTTGTTTCTCATTTATCTGCCTATGAGGGCCTCGCTACAATTTTTGTTCGGTGTTCTAATATGGCGTGCAGAAAAGGAAGTGTAACAAAAAACGCGATACAGATTTTCGCATTTTTGAGGTTTTTCGAGCGCCATTCCCAACTACGTAGAGAAAAAATTTAAACAAACATTCTTGCACTTGAAAGTATTCAGCAAGAGCTTTCCAAAATTATAGAAAATTAATTTTACATGACATAATAAGGAAGCAATCGATGTTTTTACGGACCTCGTTTGAGACCTCATAACTTTTGAACAAAAAATGTTTTTCATTTGGAACTTAAACTGTTTAAATTTTAGTCTAGTTTCCGCGATCAAAGTTTTGTATTGAATGGACGAAAATAAAATACTTCTTAGGCCGTATTACTTGAAAAAATTTTGAAATCACGTTTTTTCAAATGTTTATGGCTGTTTATCATCCTGTAGTGTTATTTCTCGATTAGATATTCTTCCATTAGTTGGCCTCTTCTTTGCTAACTTCAATATTTTTCATAGTATTAAACGGAGCTCAAAACGCGCTCCGTTTTTTCTCATCGGTTTCATTATTTTCACGATTTTTCGTTTTTAGGAGACAACCTATTTCTAAGGTGAGAGAATACCAGAAAAAAAAGAAACAAAAGAAGCTCCAAAGGTACAAACAAATGGAAGAAGAAAGGGAAACTGAGAAAAACAAATGGCTCGCGTTTGCATCAAAGGTACGCTGAACATAGCAGGGCTAAAATTATGCTAATTAGTGCTAACTGCGCTAATTGGTTGCTTAGTGCTATTGGTGCAGTTATAATGCTAATTATTATTATGATTATTTTATTAATTTTTTTCATGTCTTATTTTTTAAAATATTTTTTGTCTTTTATTTTTTAATATTTTTTGTCTTTTTTTTGTATTTCTATCGCCGCTATTTCTTAATTATCCCTAAACTACTTGGTTCCAGACGACGAAGAAAGGTGTAGTAAAAAAAAGCATTTTCGCTTCTCCGGACAACGTTAACGGCCGTGTCGGCATCGGCACCTGCGGCATGTCAGGGCGAGGAATGACCGATTTCGTGCCAGCGGAAAAATGGAAGAAAGGGCCTTAAAACCAACTCTGCGTGTGGTGAATTTTATTTTTCTCCGTTCCGTTCGTCTAATATTTGTAAATAAAGTCAAGAAATTTCTTAATTTTGTTCGACAAAAGTAGGTAAAACGAAATTAAACAGCCCAAGTTCTATTGCGCTACAGTTCCAGTAATTTTGCTCACTCATGGTCATTTAATGGTTGATCGTTCCATTCTCAATAAAGTAATCTTGAAGGATTGACGTTATTTTCAACCTAGCCAAACTAAAACAAGGTTTGTTTCAGGATAAAAGATAGAACCTAATTGAAAATAATCACGCACCTTCAGTTTATCTTTTTATTACAATACAATTCACTTAAGTATATCTTAACAATATTGTGAAATTTGTCCTTATAAGACTGCAGCAACAAGCAAAGTAAAATTTTTTTTACATCAATTCGATCAAGAGCATGTAAAAATAAAGGAATAAGTATTACGGAATAACATAACGAATCATGTGCATGAATCGAACACCTGAAAAACTCGAACCGTTTCGCAATTTTCTCCCCCGAGCTTTACATGGTGAAATTTTGAGTATAATCGTATTCTATTGTGGGGATGACGGACTGTACGAATTTCAAGAATACAATGAGATATTTGTGGACACCGAGCTCACCTCCTCCTTCCAAAACCGTTTCGATGATTTTCTTCATTACAACCGCATGTCTGAAATGTAAAACCAGCGGTGTGTATAGATCACGCAGTACTTCCAAGTTTGAGAAGAGCATAGAGGTAATGGCCGATTATAAAATCAAGAAAAATTATAACGGCAGCGTAAAAGTCAGCCACTCAGTACAACAGTCGATGTAAAATTTTGTGAATATCAGTAAGAGGTTATAAGGATAAACATCGATATATCAATGTTATGGTTCAATAATATTGATTCCCATTGTGAAATCTTATGATAAACACAATAAAACCTACGAAAAAAATAACAATATTATTTCAGTTAACGCTTGCAGAAAACTACCTTCAACCGGCTCTCTTGATCTCCAATCTTCCTTGATCCACGTTAATCATTATTATTATCATATTATTATTAAGGTCATAAAAATAATACTCTTGAGTTTGCTTCATCGTTGACTTTTTGCAAATTTAATTACTGATTCAAGTCAGGGTGGATTTTCTCCACATGACATTCCAGTTCGGAAGTGTTGCCAGAGGTTTTTGATTATCCAAGTGTTGCCAGGTCTCCCTTTTTTGGGGGAAAACTCCCCCAAAACATAGACACAATTACTCTTTCTCCTTTTCCCAAATCCTCCCTTGCGCACACTTTTTTGCTCTTCTTTTTTCTACTTCTTTTCTATAAAAATTTAAAACTCTGCTAATTTATTTATTTGTTAATATTGATTACTTCTTTATTAGTGTTTTTTTTTACTAGCCATTAATTTTTATTATTTTTTTCATTATTGCATCATGAAAAGTAGTTTGAATTTTCGCCGATAAATTCCCATATTCAGCTGCCTGTTAAAAATTGTTCACAAAAGAAACTGAAGTAATGTGCAACAACGGGCTCCTAATATTCGCTCCACCGAACAATGGACAAAAATTTTACGATTCCTAGAAATTCAAAATCTTGAACTTTTTTTGCTCAATATATCTCCTCACCCGAAATATTGATGAGCAGAGTCTATTTTGATGTCCCTTGAATCACGTTTCACTTGAGCTGAAAATCCCCAAAGCCCCCTTCTTTTCGTTCGAAAAAAATACCCATTTTCCCCTTTTTATTGTCGAGAGTTCCCCCGAAGCACCGGTTAGAACCTGGCAACACTGATTACCCTTCAACCTGTGTCCGAACATTTTAAAACATTTCCACCAAAAAACAAATAGCGGAAAATCTGGTAGAAACGATTGTAATTTTAATCGTTTTTATTTTAAAATCTGAATTTTTTTCATCATCGCATCAAAGAAATAGTATACCTAGTTGAAGAGCAGCGTCTGGAACATGGCCGGTGTTGCGACCTCACTAGCGATCGTGGTGACCGTGGTACTGAACTAGCGAACCCCAGAGACAGTCTCTATTTGCCTTGTACTGAACCTTTCCATTATCGTTGAAGTTTCCATGTCTTTGTATTCAATGTGCAACTACTTATGTGGAATTCCTTTTCTTTTTTTCGTTAAAAGATATTGTCAACGTTACTCGAATTTTGACTATTTTGACGAGTAAAACACAGTTCATGTGAGTTCTTGAACTATCTGGGATTCAAGCAACTAATAAACTCAATTTTCCCAAAGTGCAGCACGTACGCAAACATTTTATTCACATGCTCACGCTTCTAAGCTACGCAGTAGTATAGTTTATAGTATAAAATTAATTTGTTCCACTAGTCTCCAATAACGATAGCCCTGTCGTTTCGCTTGGTGCCACGGCCGACAGGAGCGCTAGTGAGGTCGCTCCTATAGTTGAAGATAATGTCTAACAAGTATAGAACGATTTTTACAGCTCCAAGAGCTCTCGAGTTACAACCTCATGTCAAATTTCTGAAAATCTCTAAAATTCTACACAAAAGCTACGATAACTCGAGAACCGAAAAGCTGTCAATCCCGCAATGGTCTTATTCGATTCAGCGTCAAAAAATCTATTGAAATTTACAATAAATACACCTTTTTCTGAAAAACCTGGGAAAATATGAATTTTCTCCCCCTCATAGCACCCCAAAAATACCCTTAAAATTGAGCTAGCAATGTGGTTCAAGAATTGTGCCGTTGTGAGACCGAGATTGATTTTTGGTGTTCATGTTCCAACTTTTTTCCCAACCCATTTACCAAGTGAAGATGGAAGTGGAATAGTATTGTTCGCAAGACGAGCAAACTTATTTGAAATAATAGGTGAACAGAAGTAATAAAAAAAAAATTGAAAATTTTGCTTATGAGCGTACCGACAAGGGTGAACTGACGCCATTGGTGGCCCGGGAAGATGAGGATGCGTTTCCATTGTCACTGTCTTCTTTGCATGATCTTGGCTCACGTCGTCATACATCTGCTCGACAGTTAGAGGCTTCCGATTCTGTAGCAAAGACATAATATAAATCCAGTGGTGTGCATAGATCGCACAGTACCTCCCTCGGTAACAGGTATAACCAATTATAACAAGTATAACAGGTATAACCAATTATAAAATCGAGAAGGTCGTACTAAATAGAAAAACGCTGAAAAACCAACTCGGAGAACCCGAAAATAGACAAACGCACGAATCAGGTTAATATTGCGGAAGTGCAGTGTGTGAGCCTAACATAACGATATACAAGCCAAGTTTTGTAAAATGGGATAATTTTTATGAACCTACAACATCCTATTGATTTTTTTACGGCCTGTAAAAATGAAATAGTCAATAAACTGCATAAGGTGGAAGTACGGTGTGTGATCCAATCGATAAAAAACAAGTTTTCTGAAAAATGGAGTCATTATTATAGCAAAGAGACCCTAATCTAGGAAGTGCTGAAATAAAATAACTGAAAATTAGAATTATGAGGAAGTACAGCGTGTGACACCAATAAAAAAATCATGCGACGTTCAGCTGACGTGAAGAAAAATTAAAAGTCTCCCAAGGTTGAAACATATTGACTTTTGTGGTCTGTAAAAATCAAAATATGGTCAATATGCGAATAACGCGGAAGTACAGTATATTATGGTCCACGCGATAAAAATCAGGCATTATTCAATTTCCCTATTAAACATTTCAAGACATGAGCGATCAAATACATTGATTTTTGTTGCCAGTAAAAATCAAAATACACACTAGCAAAATCCCGAAAAAGCTCATAACGTGGAGGTACTTTCTGTGACCCAATTTACTTTACTTCAATGGTTTCGCCTTCTGGAAACTTTTCCATTACGAAAGAAATGTGTCTATCTCTTCAATCTGTCGCCTCAGCAGTTTTTAATGCAGTAACCGAGTGCTTCGCTCTGAATAAGACCAATCATATATTTATATATTAATAATGAGTTCAACTAAAATACTGCGTACCTCATCATAGCCTGTAAGCCATAGCCTGGGCGTTTGGTAGTACTTATCATACGTAATAAGCAGATCGTAGGTTCGCGTTTTTACAATCTCAGCCTCTTCCTTCGAACTTTTAGTGACCTCAGGTTTGGCGGTTTTTTTGACAAAGGCCACACTCTGAAATCAAACGATTTTAACGTCACAGACAAGCTTGATACGTTCCAATTAGCTTCAAAAGTATTATTATATATCAAAAGTATTATTAGAATAAAAAAAATTAACTCTCTGCTTGAACTTGATCCAAGTTGGTTATCATTTATCAGTCTCAGATTTCCTCAATACAGTTACACTTACCACATCCTCTTCATCTATTAAGCCCTTCTCTTCAAACTCTTCCATATCGATCGCTTCCCCGTCATCATCGTCTTCATCATCGTCAACGTTAGGCTCAAGTTGAGGATCGTTTGATTTCTTTGAGCCATTGTGACCCAAGCTGCCTTCGCCCTGTGGACATAATAAATTTGAATTTCAAAATATTTGTGGAATGTCATGGCCATTCCACCAGTCTCTTTGCATTTTGTTTTATTATTCAACAATAAACCATTGTAATTGCTCATGGAAATTTTTTTATTGGTTTACACTTCAAGGCATGAAGAATCCGAATATTCAACAAAAAAAAAAATTCTGTCCGTCTGCCTAAGTCGTCAACACTTTTCTGATCGATAGCTTTAATGGTTCTCAAGTTATTGCCGTTTTTATGTGAAATTTTCAGGAAGGATCATTTTTTTGTGGAACTATAAAAACCGTTCTATACTTGTTGGAAATCTCGCCAAACGCTCTCTTTAGCTGTATCGTTAGGCAATTAATTTTACTTTAAATGAGGTAATTAGGAAAAATAAAAATATTTTAAATTACGTACTATAATATTAATCAGTATTAAAATCAGGCGCCTATAAGTGGTCGGCGTTGCCAAATCATGATGGAATAATAATCCTGCGTACAATAATTGCAGCGTTTTTCCGACGCGCGAGTTTCTTAAAAATGAGAACGGTGCAGTGTTGCCAGGTCTCAAGCGGAGATTCGGGAGAAACTTCGATCAGAAAAAGGGGAAAATTGGTCTTTTTTTAACAAAAAAAGTGAAGAAATATAGAGAGCCGATAGTATAAAATTATCAATTAGGCAAATGTCGATTGAGCAATTTTGTCTTATGTGAAATGCATGCAAAAAACTTTCAGATTTAACAAAAAAATTGTTTTAAAGAGACGCAGGCGCACGGTATAATCAATTACGAAGAAATAAATTGAAATACATAAGGTATAAAAATTGGAATAAAATCAGAATCACCATAAAACCTGAAAAATTAAATTTAATTTGAAAAGGAAAGCAAACACAAAAATGGGGGAGGATTTAGGGGAAAGAGTTATTTTGTCTTTGTTTTGAGGGAGTTTTCCTCTCAAAAAGGGGGACTTGGCAACACTGACGGTGAACTCAATATCACCTGATTGTCCGAGTCCAACATCATCTCAGATATCTTGTCTTCCAAAGCAGCTGTATTATCTGTCAACGTGCTGTGCGTGTCAACCCATCCTCCATCCTCATCCTCATCGACAACTCGCTCCTGTTCATCGCAATACTCGATCTGGAAAAAAATGAAGCTGAACTGCAAATTCTAAGTAACGCTTGTTCGAATTCGAATGCGTTTGCTCTACAATTCGATCACCTGTTTGCACCGTCTTGAGCACGGGACGTTTCTTGTAGTTAGAAACTGCTTCGTTTTGGGTAAATAGGGCTTAACTTTGGATAAATCGCCCACAGCCCATTGCCAGGTTGGACAGTGGTGCACAAGATGATCTCCGGCAACAACAAACTCCTCAGGTGTAATGACGCCAGTTTCTCGAAATTTCGATTCCTGGTCAATAATTGAATAACATATGAAAAGTGAATAGGAGCAAGAGTCAAGAGCGAAATAAAAGAGTCGAGAGTATGGAAGAAGATAAAATCGGCGTAGTTCATTATCATTAGCCAGACAAAATTAGTACAAAAGACTGAATTAATTTTTTGAAGAAGCCGTTTGCCAATAGAAATTAAACATAATGTGCGACATATTATGTGGCATCCTGCAGCAAAGAATAATTGACATGCAGTGAATGTTTTCAACTATAAGATCCTGATGAGGCCCAGTATGACACAAGCGCTTGATGATGCAAAATAAACTGACCAATTCAGAATCATTGCAACTTAAAATTCACCTTCGAATTTGCATATCGACAAAGGGTAAGAGGGGACAGCACTTTTCAGACGTCCAGATCACACAATTGAACTTTAGTGAACCATAGAAATTGTTTTCTTACTTGTCAATAAAGCTCACCTTCAGAACTGGCGTGAGGTATTCGGCGACTCCCAGAGCCGTACCTTTAACGGTATTTATCATACTCTGCATAATGTATCACGGTGCTAGCTGGAACAGACAACAATTATTCCATAATACCTCACCTCGTGATACATATACATTGGTATTCAGTTGATTATACATTTGTGATCATATTGCAGAGATTGTACCATGTAGGCATGTAGAATCCAAATATTCAATGAAAAAAATTCTGTACGTCCGCCATCACCGCTTATCTGACCAAACTATAATCTCGCTCAATTTTAAGGGTATTTTTGAGGGGGCATTTTCCGTCGTTTTTCGAAAAAAGGTGTATTTGGTGTCAATTTCTAAAGATTTTTGGACGCTGAATCGAATGAGACCATCGCGGGATGAATGGCGCTATTGGTTCTCGAGTTATCACAGCTTTTGTGTTAAATTTGGGAGCTTTTCAGAAATTTGGCATGCGGGTATAACTCGAGAGCTCTTGGAGCTACAAAAATCGTTCTATACTCGTTGGAATGGTTCTCGGGCGCTCTTCAATTATACCGTAAGGCGAAAAATTCAGATTTCAAATTGGAAATTAGGAAAAATAAAAAATTATTAGAATGACAATTGTTGCTACGGAGTTTCCCCTATAGTTACCAATCTGTTGGTTTATTATTCAATAATAAACTATTGCAATCGCCCAAGAAAAAATTTTCATCCCCCTCAAATTTTGATGGGTTCAGTTTCAAGGCATCTAGAATTCGAATATCCAATAAAAAACATTCTGTCTGTACGCCGTAAACACTTTTCCAGCCAAACTAAAATTGATAAATTCTTGAAATTTTCACCAAAATCAATCTTGGTCTCATAACGGTTTAATTCTTGAACCACATCGCTAGCTCAAATTTAAGGGGATTTTTGGGGGGTTTTGAGGGGAGAAAATTATTATTTTCCAACCCTTTTTCAGAAAAATGTGTATTTGGTATCAATTTCTATAGATTTTTGGACGCTAAATCGAATGAGACTATTGCGGGGTCGATAACTTTATTGGTTCTCGAGCTATCACTGCTTTCGTGTCAAATTTGGGAGATTTTCAGAAAATAACTCGAAAAATTTCAGAATATAACTCGAGAGTCCTTGGAGCTGGAAAAATTGTTCTCTACTCGTTGGAATTGTCGTCAGACACTCTTCAGCTGTACTGTTAGGCGAAAAATATAGCTTTCAATTTGAAAGTTAAGAAAAAATAATTATTTAAATTACAATAATTGCAACGGGATTTTCCCCGATAGTTACCAATCTGTTTTTTGGTTGGAACGTTCACAAATGTTCAGAATAATTACTAACACAAATGGATGATCATTATTCTTGAATAATTCTCCGATAATTCTTGAATCATTATTGAAGCGGAGGAATAATAAACCTCTGTACAATATTTGCAGCGTTTAATTGGATATTCGGATTCGACGTGCGTTGAAAAGTAAAACGTCAAATTTTGAGTGGGTTAGAAAATATTTCTTCTTTGGCGATTACAATGGTTTATTATTGAATTTAAAAAAAAGGTAACAACAAAAACTCACTATTGTCTCTATATTGTGACGTAAGAGCGTCAAAGCAATGAATTGTAGGTTTAAAGAGAAAATATAGATATAAAATTATAGCTCCATTACGCCGATACGCTGCTAAAACAATGTTATGGTCATCAATAAATCGTATTCCAAGGTTATTAGTCGAGCTGTAAAGCTGAATATTCTTACACCAACAAACGGCTTACCTATTGACGAATTCAACGGAAGAATACGAGCGAAAATCACTTGGAACGCGATTCAGATGAAATTACTATAAAAACTATAGGCAAGTATTATTCACATTATTGAATGAAAATTAACAAGAAAAATCAAGCACAGCTTCCAATCTCAAATCTTGAACATTGGGTCTCGTTCTCAATTCCTCATTTGAATGAAGACAACACTACTGATAATAGTGATAAGCGCAGTCTCGAAGCAGTACCAGGTACACGACCCCCACTTCTCAGCTAGGGATGGGATATCGGAGCTCTAAGATCGATATTACTATCGAAATTGACAGTATACTATCGATACGTCAAATATATCGGCTCTCAACTATCGATTTTAAGAGATATATCGATTTCTATCGATACTTCAATTTAATAGATTTCCCTCTTCCAAAACCTATTCGAATACTGAATCGGAGATGATTTTTTCCTCTCACGCCCCCTGGACATTGAAATGAAGTTACCGACTCCAAACCGCCCTGCAAACATTGAGAGAATGCGTGAAAAAAATGCCCACATCGTCCTTACTAATTGCTTCATTGCCTTCACAAGTAATGATTTACCCTCGAGAAAGACCTAGTTTATATTTTCCATCGGAATTGAAAAATCGATGACAAGAAAGTCGACGCAGACATCATTGGTAAATATCGATACATTTTGGCCAGTGTATCGATACATACATCGATGTTGCAGAAACATCGATGTATTGGACAAAATATACAACCTCAATCTCAAGCTAGTAGGTACCTACACTATTTTTAATTTGAAGCAAAAATTTATTAAGAAAACTCTAAAGCTTAGTCCATTAAAAAAAAATTTAACTTTAACGTGAAACTATTTATGATTCATAAATTATCGGGAAAAATGATCGATTATCGTTAATTATCAATTAACGGTAGTTATCGCTTAATGGTAAATATCGAAAGGCTTGTTATCGATATAACTGTATCGATAAGCGGAAGCTTACTATCGATATTTCAATGATCAACTTTCATCCCTATCAACATGATGATTGTGAATCTTGCTCCCTTCGCGCTGTTTCTCCTGTTGCAGTTCATTCTGTTATTTGTTTTCCTTGCTCATTTTTCGCAACCAGGTTGTTCGCTGTATTTAAATATCGCCCTCACATCATGGCCTCCGAAAACGGTTAGTGTTATTTATTAAAATTTTCAAAAACTTCGTCTCTTTCTGTTCTCTAACTTTCTTGTTCTTGTTCTGTTCTTCTCTTGTTGATTGTTCAGACCTACTTCTATGTCGGCGAACTGATATATTAATGTAAAATCTTGACACCACGCATTGTTAAGGCCACAATAATGTACCGTACTTGAAAAATGATTACAAAAAAAAAAGATTTAAGAAGATTAGGTACCTAGTCCTTTTTTGTGGTAATTATTCAGAATATTTCTGAACGTTCCCACCAAAAAACAGATTGGCAACCTCCGGAGCAACCATTGTAATTGTAATCATTTTCATTTTTCTTAACTTTCTAATTAAAATCTGAATTTTTCGCCTTACGGTATAGTTGAAGAGGGTTCGACGAGCATTCCAACGAGTATAGAACGATTTTTATAGCTCAAAAACTCTCTAGTTTACCCTCATGCCAAATTTCTGAAAATCTCCCAAATTCGGCACAAAAGCTGTGATAACTCAAGAACCATTAAAGCTATCGACCCGGCGATGGTCTCATTCGATTCAGCGTCCAAAAATCTATATAATTTGATACCAAATACACATTTTTCTGAAAAGCCCTGGAAAATATCAATTTTCTCCCCCTCAAACCCCTCAAAAAATACCCTTAAAATTGACCTAGCAAGTTGGCTTAAGAATTGGGCCGTCGTAGGACCGAGATTGATTTTTGGTGAACATTTCGAGAATTTAGCCATTATAGTTTGACCGGAAAACTGCTAACGGCGTACGGCGGACGTACTGAATTTTTTGGTTTATTAGTCAATAATAAACCATTGTAATCGCCCAAGAAAAAAAAATTCTAACCCCCACTCAAAATTTGATGTTTTACATTTCAAGGCATGAAGAATCCGAATATCCAATAAAAAAAATTCGCCGTTAGCAGTTTTCCGGCCAAACTATAATAGCTAAATTGTTGAAATTTTCACCAAAAATCAATCTTGGTACTACGACGGCCCAGTTCTAGAACCAAATTGCTAGCTCAATTTTAAGGGTATTTTTGGGGGTTTTGAGGGGGAGAAAATTCATATTTTCCAGGGTTTTTCAGAAAAATGTGTATTTGGTATCAAATTCTATAAATTTTCGGACGCTGAATCGAATGAGACCATCGCGGGGTCGATAGCTTTATTGGTTCCCGAGTTATCGCAGCTTTCGTGCCGAATTTGGGAGATTTTCAGAAATTTCGCATAACTCGAGAGTTCTTGGAGCTATAAAAATCGTTCTATACTCATTGAATAGTCGTCAAAGACTCTCTCCGGCTGTATCGTTAGGCAATAAGTTCAGCTTTTAATTAATTAGGAAAATTAAGAAAAATAAAAATGATTAAAATTACAATACTTCCTACGGAGTTTTCCCCTATAGTTACCATCCGTTTTTCGGTGGGAACGTTCACAAATGTTCGGAATAATTAAAATCACAAATGGATAATCTTCTTAAATCATTATTGAAGCGAAGGAATAATAAACCACTCATTCAAAATCATTTGCAGCGGTTTTTTTTTTTTTTTTTTTTTTGCGGTGGGATTATCTAGCACGTATGAGCCCCAGGCTACGTCAATCAAGGTTTACGTCAGTTTCCTACGAACTAAATTATTACATCATTGTATATTTCTGTAGGTATCTGATATTCGTTACATCATCATGAGTTAAATCCTGTCCCCCGTTTGCTGTTATCCTTTTATCTGAGTGGCATTTTTCTTTTTGATCTGTTTTTTTTTTTTTTTACGTAATAATATTTTATCGTCTTATCAGGAAGATTTCTAGTGTCACGTCGGGTATCAGTTTTAATTGGTAAACCCGTTTAGTTGCCAGTTTATGTCAATTTTATCGTCCGATCATACGCTAAGATGGGTGAGTTGGATATAATAGTTGGAGCTGGTGAAATAACATCAATTTCACCATAAGAAACAGGAGAAATATAATAAATATATATTTATTTTATTTCCCCTGTTTCTTAAGGTTTTTTTGCGTAACGCAGCCTGTGTTCATTTGCTTCTATATCGAAAGAAAATTGAGTGAATGTTTTTATATTATTCAGAATAAACGTAAATGGAAAATGAACAAATTTAAAATCGTCCTTTGTTGGAATAAAGGGGTAATGAAATGTTGAATATTATAAAGGAATATGCATATGAAATACGTAACAGAAAAGGTAAATAGTGGAATGAACGGATAATAAATAATCCAAAGATTATTGTGACCAAGGAAAATGAGCTTTTTTCAATCCCACTGATTACTGGTACGTTATCGGGCGCCCAAAAATGTTAATGTGGTTGTTCTGAACATTTGGCGCGCCTGCTCCTCGAGCGCTGAGGTTTTTTGTGAACAAGTGTCTGTGTCTCCATCTGTTTGTGTCGTCTGTCCTTGCGTCCATCTGTTCGTGGTCACAATGACAGTTATCGCCACATCTCCTGTGAAAAAAGAAGACAATTTGTGAAATTCTATGAAATATTTTTAGAAAATGTTCTCCCAGTGCAACTAAAGTGATCGAAATTTCAATACCTAACACGCACTGCTATGGAGGCGTAAGAAAACATATTTCCATGTTGTAAAATTATTAATTCCATGTATTAATTCTTTCGCAGAGTGGTTAGAAAGTTATTGATGGCTTGCAGTCCTGTATATTTTTAAAATTTTTGTGCGAACGAGGTGACGGGAAAGAGGAAACTCAATTTTAAGATCGGTTTTGAATCTAGTGTTGACCATATGTGTTTGATTGTAGCATTCGGTTTTTATAATTGGCTTTATCTTATTGTATATATGATCATATTTATATAGCTTTGGAAGTGGGAGTATTTTCCGGTTTGTGAAAAGTTGGACAGTATGTTCACGCCTTCCGGTTTTACAAACCCATCTCTTTGAGAACTAATCATAACTCTTTGACTTTTAAATTAATTTAACTAAATGTTTATTTTTTTATCATTTATTAATTAAATTTTAATTGAATTTTAATTTAAATTACGTTTGAATTAAAAATTCTCATGAGCTGATTTGCGTTGAATAATAAATATTATCTGCAGGTACGCACAGCAATAAATTCGACATGAAGAACTTCGAGCGTCCCGATAAGCCGAGTGGGTGCAAATGGAACTGTGGCAAGGAGATCCCTAATCCTCATACTTGCAGGCCTACACTTGACGTCGACGTCCGAGACATGATCATGCCCAATATACTTACTGCTGTTGGCAACACTCCATTAGTAAGGCTCAACAAGATTCCCGCTGCTGAGGGAATCGCTTGTGAAATGCTCGCCAAATGTGAATTCCTCAACCCTGGTGGCAGCGTCAAAGATCGAATCGGCCTTCGTATGGTATGACTATAGAATTTTCCCTTTCGATAGTTACGATATTGAGAGCACAAGATAAAGCCGAATTTATCGGCGAACTCGTTTCATATTATGTGGAAGGAAATTTTGAATATTAATTTTAATAATTCAGAATAAAACCAAAGCATGGGCGGCAGTACTTAATGATTGTAACACGGTAAATCTGATTTTCCCCCTCAACTTCCTATCATCGAAGATTGCAACCAGTGTTGCCATGTCTCAAAAGGAAATTCGGTTGAAACCTCGATCAGGAAAAGGGGAAAATTGGTATTTTTCAAACAAAAAAGAGGAGAAATAGACAGAGCCGTTAATATAAAATTATCAATTGGGCAAATGTCGGTTGAACAACTTTGTCTTATTTGAAAAATGCAAGCGAAAAACTTGCAGATTCGACAAAAAATTGTTTTGAACAGAGAAAAGCGCAAGGTATAATCAATTATGAAGAAATAAACTGAAATACATTAGATATAAAAATTGGAATGAAATAAAAACCACCATAAATCCTGGAAAATTAAATAAAAAAAAGTTAATATCGCAGTTTCAATTATGCCGCATAATAATTAATTAATTTTAAAATAATAAGACTTTTCCAGCCGATGAAGTTCTCTCAATTTAACGACTCCATGATCAAAATTTGGCTAACTAATCCCAATTTCTCAATCAATCGTATACCCAAGGGTTTTGTACTTTCTCTTCGGGCCGCTCTAGCTCCGGCAAAAATCAATCAACGAACAAATCCTTGTACTTTTTCGTTTAAAGAATTTATCCATGAACAAAATGCGCTCATAAAATTTTATCGCCTTGTGGGAATTTTTCGAGAAAATCGCCATCAACTGCGTAAAAACGTGGTTTCAAAAAAGGTCAAAATTGTACATGAACTTTCCTTAAGGAAATTTAAAGGCCTAAATCGAAAAATTGGGATTTATCCGCCTCCGGATTTCGAGTTTAATTAACGAAATCGGACACAAAATCTTTTCCCAATTTTTCTCCGCGTGCGAACGATTTTATTGTAAACATTCTGTTCTTAGATTCTGGATGCTGAAGAATCTGGCGCACTCAAGCCTGGCATGACAATTATTGAGCCATCGTCTGGGAACACGGGAATCGGTTTGTAAACTTCCCATAATTCCTTACTGTTATTTTCAAAGTTTTCATATCAATCGCGGGACACATGTGAAGCTTCAGACATAATGATGGTTGAATTTGTAAACAAATAATATTTCAACGTCATGTGAGGGGGAGAAAAGCCCCCGGACATCAAGAATGCGACGACAAGGAAAAGAATAATGATTAATATTAATTACAAGCACACGACAATGTATAATACAAGTTAATATGAGTTAATATGGATTCCTCCCTCTATTCTCTATCCCTCCGGATTATCCGATGGCTCTTGGTCCAGGTTAATCGAGTTTTTGCTGTAGACAGGGCTTGAGAGCTATTTCCTCTGTTTCCCGCTACTTTTCGATCGCGCATCTTCTCTCTTGACGATTCCTCCCTCAATGTTTTCTTCATTTCGATTTCACGTGGAAATAGCGTCCTTGAATATTTATAATACTGGTGATCACGTTGTAATAAAATATCGATGCGAAATCTCCTTCACTTATAGAAGTTCAAAATAACTAATTCTGATCACGTTCTTCAATGCTGAGTAGGACTTCTTTCTTGTTCCATGTAAAAAAAAGGAGAAAATCGAACGAATAATGAAGTGAAAAATTGATTTTTCTTGCAATAATCGAATTGATGACAAGTTCAACTTGTTATTGAGCGTCAATGAAGTTTTGAAATATTTATTTTTATTTTTTTGTTAGGTCTTGCGACAGCAGCAGCCGTTAAAGGTTACAAATGCATCATCGTTATGCCTCTGAAAATGTCTGACGAGAAAGTTAACACTCTGAAAGTCCTCGGTGCTCATATCGTCAGAACGCCCACAGAAGCATCTTTCGATTCTCCCGAAGGTCGGCTTTTTTAAACTATTTAGATAGTTGCGATGATTTTCACCGAAGAATATTATGTTTGGCAATATCTACTTTTCAGGTTTGATGGTCGTTGCGCAGAAGCTTAAGAGGGATACTCCTAATTCAATTATTCTCAATCAGTATACGAGTCCAGGCAATCCATTGGCTCACTACGACACCCTCGGCCCAGAAATCTATCAGCAGACCGGCGGAAAGATTGATGTAGTTGTGATAGGAGTGGGCACTGGTGGAACCATCACTGGTGTAGCTCGGTAAGAGAATTTATTGACCTACGCTTTGCTCGATCTTATTTTTTATGTGCAGCAGTTGGAAAAATACAGCCGTTGACCTAGAACACGGTGGCTGTTGGTGGCGATGGGCAACGAATCTCGCACCTATACCTGCCGGAGGCCAGCCCGTAAATGACAGTCCTCCTAAATGGACCCTGTGAATGACATCGCTACTGGGCAACTATCAAAAGTTGACCGCCATCCAGGGACCTGGACCTGGCCGGCTTCAGCTCGCAGCTTACATATACCTAACCCTTATATCTCTACCTTACTCCTACTACCCTAGCACTAGTGGTTCAATCCCAGGCGAGCATGGTACGCCGCACGCCTGGGTATTGCCACCTTGGCAAAGTTGCTCAGTTGTTCCAGCCTCTCCAGCACTGAGGTCAAGTCCGTTAAGCCGGTGGGGATGGAGTTGGCAAACGACGGTGCGTGAACCTGACGTGAAATCGTATTGCGATATGAAATCACATGTGTGAGGAAACAAGTACAAGAAGGTTACGCAGTCAGGGCAGAAAGATTCCTCCGAGGAATCTTAACTCCGTTTAGTTGGTGGTGGAGCCGAACGCAAACTCGACCCACTCTGATTGGCTGATCCTTTCTCCCTCTCTTCCAACAGACTGACCCGGGTCGTTGTCGACTTGTTGGTCTGTGGGTTGTTAGGGAGAAGTGTCCGACGTGTGATACGGGCTTTAGTCAGATCTTGACTAGTCCAAAACGCGCTGTAAGGTCCTCATACAATGGGCACCAGTATTAGAGACGCATTTTCAATGTCGCCGCACTGTTTCTGAGTCTGAGGCATGGAGTTTTCCCAAGAGCCTACAACGTCGTACCAGGAACTGGGTCAACTCATGTTCCAAGACCACTCACTTCCTCAGAAGAGGGAGTGTGTGAGCCTTCCAGTTGACCCAGCGTCCTATTCCTCCGGTTTTGACCACTGACAACTGGACGCAGAATGTTGTTCTGAAAGTGTTTCTGAGTATAGTACCTTTTCGGGCAATCGCAATACTTCCAATTACTACGTTAACATCGAAGTAAAGGGTTAATTTCATTATCTCTCACGATTTCAGGTACCTGAAGGAAAAATTACCAGACGTACAGGTCGTCGGAGTCGATCCTTATGGTTCAATCCTTGCTCAGCCTTCAGAGTTGAATAAGACAAACGTAACGACCTACGATGTCGAAGGTATTGGCTACGACTTCATCCCCACAGTTCTAGATAGATCTGTTATCGATAAATGGATCAAGGTAGGTTTTTTACTTCAGAAATCGATTATTAAGAATTTTTTTTTAAATGTATACATTGGTCTAATGATGGTAAAAGGGATGCAATGAAATGAAATATATATGAATCGCCAATTTTGAGAGAGTCGGATTAGAAATGGGAATGTGAGAAAGCGGGTTATTGTGAAATGGGATTTTTCTTCAGTGGAATTCATGACAATCTCTCCGTCTTCTATCCTGGTAAAATGTGATTCAACAATCTCAGCGCGAGTAATTTAGTAAAAATATAAAAAGATCAATTATTCATTCTGGACTACAATATATTAGTATTAGTGAGTGAATGTGATAGTATATTGATGATAAACCATTTTGTTTCAGATCGGAGACGACGAGGCTCTTCAATTTGCTCGTCGCTTAATTCGAGATGAGGGCGAGTATTATTTACATCTTACACATACTATTTTGACTCACATACTACGGAAGCATTATCAACCTAACGCGTGCATTTTTCTATTTTGGGGTCTCCTGGCTCGTTTTTCAATGACAGTTGTTGTGAATTAATGTTGCGGCCTTCGTACGATTTTCTTAATTTTATAATTGGCTATACCTGTTACCGACTCAAACATGGAAGTACAACGTACGTAGTAATCCCGATTTTTTTAAAAATAGAGGCTCTGTTTTTTTCTGTGTTTAAAACATTCGAGGGGATATTAAAACAATCGGTAAGAAAGTTGTGGTAATTTATTTAAATTTTCTCAGTGGGTTCTGGGTGTAATGCTTTGGCAACACTGGTTTCAGTTTCCATTTTTTATACCTAAACCTAAACGGCAAAGCCTGTAATTTACTAAAAAATGAAAAGATCGGTATTATTTTTTCAATCGATTTTTTGTTGGTGCAAATAAAATGTCGATGTTTTTTGTCGATACATTGGTTCCATCGATGTTGTGGGCTTTCAATATTTTAAACATCGATGTTGAAGCTTCGATGTCCCAACCCTAGTACAATCATTAGCAGAGTTTTTTCTTTCATCATGGGACTCAGTGATGACAGGTCTGGCAACCTAACAGGCGAACTTCCCCATGGCAATAGATATTTACCCTATTCTAACCAGTTACCATTAATTCTTGTCCATCTAATGAAGAATTCTTATATTTTGTGCAGGTCTCTTGTGCGGCGGGAGCTGCGGCTCTGTCCTAGCTGGTGCATTGAAAGCATGTTCGGGCCTTGACGCATCGAAGCGTTGCGTTCTCATCCTTCCCGACGGTGTTCGAAATTACATGACGAAATTCGTGTCCGATTCGTGGATGGCTATGAAGAACCATCCCCTTCCTTCCTAATTTAAAAAATGTACGTGCGTACAATGTAATGAAAATGGCGAGCAGGTTTTTCAGGTCTGGGTCCCGATGACAATGACTTGAACCGAAAAACTGAACATTTGTTAAATCAATCTGTTTTACTCTGCTATACGAACTATTTGACAATCACAATGCCCCTTAGGGTCTCAACTGAGTTGAATCAAGATTTCTTTACTGCTGTAAACGCAATTTTGTCATCATGAATTTTCAGCTGTTGTCACTTTGAATTTTTTTGTATCCATTTACGAACAATTTACCTCTCTTGATCATTTTAAATTGTTGTTAAAAAATTAATTCTTAGATGAAAAACTACCTTATTGCTCTGCAGTTTCGATTATTTTCCGTGTTTCTCATTTTAGCGACTAATTCCCGATCCTGCATTCGGTGAACGTTCTTCAAAATCAGAACGAGGAAGATATCGTAAAAGAATTCGAGGAATCTTTTAAACGTAATTTAACGTTTAGACACGCCTGTAATTTACTAACGAATAAAAAGATAGGTATAATTTTTTATCGGCATGTATAAAATGTCAATGTTTTAAAAAATTGATGCTTTTTTTGTCGATATCGGTGCCATCGATGTTTTGGACTTTCGATGTTTTAAACATTGATGTTGAAGCGTTTATGTCCCATCCCTAAAAACTACATCATTCACCCCTCCGAGCGAGATCTACCCGACTCACTACAACCGCATATTTCAAAACAGCAGTTTTTTTTAAATGTGGGAGGTTTCCGGGCCACTCTGTACTTATTGTACGTGCGGGCGTACACTAATTAAAAAAAACGCTAAAATAAATTCCTTTTAATGTCTGCGTATACAGTAGCGCAAAATCACAGTGAAAAAATTTTACCGTCATGCTCACTTAAACTGAAGTAGGTAGATCACATTCTTTTATTGCAAACTAGCAGGACAGCCTTTTATTAGAGCTCAGAAGTGGACGATTAGAAGAACATCGCTCTCCACTGGCCTGAACTGCGGAAGAAGTTTATTACATAAATGTCGGGCAATTTTCACCTCCAAATTTTGACTTTCTTGTCTTCTCCGCCGCTGATAACTACGCTCCCATCGTCCGACGCACAAATGCAAAGCACAGCTCCTGCAAAACGAAAGACGAATTGTAGTTCAATGATTATTTTGCATTATTGATATGTTATCGATAATGTCGTCTTTGAGTTGAATTTACAGGTCGGGCTCGGAAACTTCCCAAATTTCAAAAAGTTGTTAAAAAAACTAATCGAGATGATGAAGAAATAATTTATCAAAAAAATGAAGTCATGTAGTTTTTTTCAAATTTTAAAAATAATATCGCATCAATCAGGGTCTCCAACTTAGGCCCACTAATAGATTTTTTACGGCCCCCAGAAAATTGCCGTACTGAAAAACAAAAGTTAATACAGCATTTGTCTCTCACTAGCCACTCATGCGGTAAGAACGCAAGAAACCCTCAAAAACCTTCACTGAGCTCTCGATTATAAAAAATAAATTCTGTGGAGGGGCTCAACTTTCAGCCCTAAATATTGCTGGCTCGCCTATCCCCCGAAAATTTACAATGTGGCCATAGAGTAAAAAAGGTTAGAGCCCACTGGTCTAAATGATGGCATTGCCGGGCAATACAGATATCGAGCCTTTTGTGGAAGTTTCGCATGACTTTCTCAAGTGTGGTGGAGGTTATCTGGGCTTCACCGAAGACCCCTTCACAGCCCCAAGGTCACAGTTCGGTGTGCACTGTCGTCTATAGGCATCATAGGGCCTTATTTTTTGAGTAGTGTGGCATCACGATTACTGTGCACTCCGATGGGCACCGTGACATGCTTGAGGAATTTTTCGAGGCCAAAAATCAAAGAATTCGGTGAGGAACATGAATTCGAGAGCTTCTGGTTCCAAGAAGATGGCGCTGCAGCACACACAGCTCGTCGTTCACGGTCTATTCTCTAGGAGATGTTCCCTGGGTCTCCTTGCATGAGCCCATTCAGTGGCTCCCGTGTTCTAGGGATGAGGCGATGGCCAACCCTAAACATTCCACGTTGGGCTGGTGTCCGCATGGAGCGGATGCCAAGGCAACTTGTCAGTCTCGCTTTATCCTTTTACACAATTCAATATGTCCTTGTGAATTTAAGATGGTTTTCCTAAATAATTATTTTTTGTTAGTAAGCTCTTACCTGTATGAGCTTGGAATTCTTTGACCAGCGATACGTTCACCAGGTCCCACAAGTATAAGTTGCCTTGAGCTCCACCAACCAAGAGCGTCTTTCCATCCCACACGAGACATCTTCAACAAAAAATCGGGGTAATTATTAGGGTATATTTGTTATCCTGTTAAAATCGTTATCCCCCAACACTGCAGAAACATATCCATTATATTCGGTTTAATTTCCAGTAGGCAAAGTGTATAAAATGAGTGCGCCCTTCTCTCTTGCATATTATTTCTATTTTCTTCCCTATATTTTTCTTCTTATTTTTCGTTATTATTTTTCTGATTATTAATAGTTTTTTCCTACATTTTCTTCTGTTCTTCTCAAGGCCTCTTCGAGGACATAATTCTGTCGGAAAAGGGCTCACCATTCATTCATAAAGCCAAGTTTTGACATTGGCTTGGATGGCACGAGGAGTTTTTTCGGCGAATTTAACGTTAGGATCTGTGTTGCCACAAAAAAAAAAAAAAAAAAAAAAAAAAAAAAAAAAAAAAAAGATTGGTAACTATAGGGGAAAACTCCGTAGCAACTATTGTAATTTTAATCATTTTTATTTTAATTCATTTCCTATTTAAACTGAATTTTTCGCCTTACCGTATAGTTGAATAGAGTTCGACGAGTGTTTTATAGCTTCAAGAACTATTGATTTATACCCTCATGCAAAATTTCTGAAAACCTCTTGAAATTTTCACCAAAAATCAATCTCGGATCTCGGTCTCATAAAGGCCCAATTCTTGAACCACATTGCTAGCTCAACTCTGAGGATATTTTGGGGGTTTTGAGGGGGGGAAATGATCATTTCCCAACCCTTTTTCAGAGAAAGGTGTATTCAGTATCAATTTCTATAGATTTTTTGACGATGAATCGAATCAGACCATCGCGGGGTCGATAGCTTTATTCGTTCTCGAGTTATCACAGCTTTTGTGTCAAATTTGGGAGATTTTCAGAAAATTGAATAATAAACCAAAACTCCAAACTTGAAATCTAAAATCAACCACCCCACACATAATTTCTGTTGACATAAATCTGATAAATCATCTCATAAATCATAAAAACGTCTGTTTTGTCACCCCTAACACAAAGAAATTAATCGATTTTGTCCCATAAAATACGTTCAACGTCAAACTCACTTTTCCATCGCATCGATAAACCGAGCGAAAATTAAACGGGATAATTTGAAATACTCACTTCAGTTTTTGCACGAGGCATTTCGAAAAGACAATTGTGCCAGTACAAAGATCGAACACTTTGAGCGTCCTGTCATCCGAACAGGTGACCAAACGCGTGCCATCAGGTGAGAAATCGATGCCATTGACTGCTTCTTTGTGACCTGTAGGAAAATTGAAACTCATAAAAAAGCAGGCCACTTGATATTTTTACGGTAAAGAAGCAAACTGGAAAATATTACACAAAATGAAAAGTATAAGTTCAACAAATTTAAACATTTAAGCAGCCAACCTGGAAGATTTTTTACAATAGTGTAGGACTTGAGAGACCACAGTTGCAAGTCGCCTTCAGCAGTTCCTGTGGCGATGAGAGTTTCAAGCCTAGAACCAATTAATACATCTATAGCATGGAATCAGGAAGTGAGATTATTTCTTAAATCTGTTGTTAGCAGAAGATTTGTAACCACGATTTCAAAAACCTTAAGCTTGCTTCCTGCTTAAAAAATAAATAAGTAAATAAAATAAAATAAATAAATAAATAATAATAAAAAACATTAAAAATGAAATGTAGGTACAACATTTTGTGTCGTGAAAATTTAAATGAAATAAGTCGTCGATTTCAGTGTGGGAAAACAGTGCAGTTTTTCATTAAATTACTTTTCTTCAACTTTTTTTTCTTATTTTTTTTTGGGGGGGTTTCATCCTTCAGCGAGTATAAATCTTTTTAAATCTTTTTGTTCTTTGTCGATATTTTGTTCATTTCAATTATTTTTCAAATTAAAAAATCCCAGCGCCTTGAAGACCGCTTACCTGTTTGTAGCTAGAGCTGTAACCCGCGAGTCATGTTCCATTTGAGCAATTAGGTCGGATGCAGGCTTTATCGCTCTAAAAAACGAAATGGTTTCATTCTTATACAATCGACAAACATATAAATACGTAATAAAATAAGAATAAATAAATAATAACAGTACAGTATTGTTATCAAAGCCAGAAGACGCGAATTTCATATTTTCTTTCATTTCTCCCAGAGTCTTATCTCTCATCTGGGTAAGCTTCAATTTCTTTAATACCTCTCTTTCCAATTCTAGTTTTCAATAGGATATTCACATTTTAGTCTTTCCCAATTTTAGACTTTTCCAATTCCTAGGATTTTCAAATTATTGAGGTAAATTTCATTTTCCCATTTTTGTTCGTAAGTGGCAACACTGGGACGAAGCCGGTGTGCAGTGCGATTCAACTGAATTTCTTCTACCTATCAACGCCTTGTTATTTTTTACCCTACATGTTCCTAATTCCGTTTTTTTTTTTTTAAGTGAACTTTTCTCAGTTTTTCTTTTCCTAGTAAGCCCATCCGAGGCTATAACAATTATGTACGTGTATTATCAAATTCTCTACCTATGCGAATGCAGAGAACTCTTCACTTTACATTTGGTTGTTCACGTATATTCCGCTTTGATAAAATATAGACTTCACCTGGTGCTTGACCTTTTTGCAAACTTGCGGGCAGTTAGGCACGAATAAGTTTTACTTACGTAAACGGTTTACGAATTCTCCAAACGCGAACGTAACAGTCCCAGGAGCCGGTGACAAGACGATCGGGGGATGCCCAAGCCAAGCATGAGACAGCGTCCGCATGCCCTCGCACCGATTCCATTATACGGCCACACTCCACGTCGTAAACAATCCTTCAGAACAAAAAACCAATGCCTGACAATTCAAAGAATTGGATTTTTTGGAAAAAACATAAATTTCATATTATACTAACATAGTCGAATCCATCGAAGCAGCAACAACTGTCGACCCTTCGTGAAGAACAAGAACCGCAGTGAGGGGGAGTGACGACAACGTGACGGAACGCTCACGCGTCGCAGATACAGTATTGTGTATCTTAAGCGTCGAGTCGTAACTGACTGAGGCGACGAGCCGTCCATCTGGAGATAGTGCTAACGATGTTACAGCGGACTTATGGCAGGCCAGCTCCGAAGAAACGGCTAGGTTTTCAATATCTCTCCAACAGACTGGGGGAAGCAATTGAATAAATCGAACTATGATTTTAGTGTTGGCAACTGAAAGCTGACTTTCAGATGAGACACACCAGGTTAAGTTTAGTTTTAGACGTTGAAAAAAAACAAACAGTGGTGTGCATAGATCACACAGTACTTCCATGTTCGAGACGGTAACTGGAATATCCAATTATAAAATGAATAAGCTCCCACTATGATTGCAACGTTATTGCTCTGCAACTGTTATTGAAGAACTAGCTGGAAAAACGCACCAATTAGGTTAATAATGCAGAAGTGCAGTATCTGAGCATAACAGCAATACAGGCCAAGTTTTGTAAAATACAATTATTTCCACGAACCTCCGGCGGCATAAATATTGATTTTTTTGCGGCCATCAAAAATTGAAATACTCAATAAAGCGAAAGTACTGTGTGTGAGCCCATAGATAAAAAATTAAATGTCACATATTTGCCATAACAAACATTTTAAGACCTCGAATAAACAAAAATATTGACGCTTATTAATAGAAAAAACTTTGAACGATTATATCTCGGGAGTACTGTATGTTCTACTAAATCTGGAAACGGTTAATTTTCCACATTCACTGGGAAAGCAAATCTTGATAATTTCATTTATTTTCATTCACTTTTCATTGAAGTACGATTATGTATAATGACATTTTTTGACCGCAGACACACGAACGGAAAGACACACAGATACTAGTTCAGCAAGTGTTTCTGAGTATAGTACTATAAAAATTCCTTTAACTTTGACCTTTACCTCCGTTTCAAATTCGACTTTTTGGCAGTATTGCCAGGTCCAAATCGGTGGTTTGGGGGAACCCTCGACAAGAAAAAGGGGAAAATGTGTATTTTTTCAAACGAAAAGAAGGGAGCTTTGGGGCTTTAATTTAATAGCGACATCAAAATTGACTCTGCTCATCAATATTGCGGGTGAGGGGATATATCGTTGAAACAAAAAACTGTTCAATGTTTTGCATTGCTTAGAAGAATTTCTGTAAATCGTAAAATTTTTCAACGTGTTCGATTCTTGGAGCGAAATGGAGGAGCATGACAAAGTGTTGCATAATATTTCTTCAGTTAATTTAGTAAACAATTTTCAACAGGCGGCTGAATATGGGAATTTTTCGGCATCAATTAAAACTACTTTTTCTTGATGCAATAATAAAAAATTAATAGCTAATTAAAAAAAAGTAGTAAATATTAAAAAATTAATAAATCAGAGGGTTGGATAATAGTGACTGTCATAATAAAATCAAAATGTAAACAATAATAACTCATTGTTGGCATAGATCACACAGTACTACCATGAGTGGCAAAGTGCAAAATGACAGAGAGGAGCATGGATACATTGGAAACACAGTGTCACAAAACAACAATGAATAAAATTCCTGGGTTCTTTTTTTACGAGGGGTGTGAGAAATTAGCTTATTAACCTAATTTTTACTTTTCATAGAAGAGAATTTGAAAAAAGGGGAGCAAAAAATGCGATTGAGGGAGGATTTGGGAAAAGGAGAAAGAGTAATTGTGTCTACGATTTGGGAGAGTTTTCCCCAAAAAGGGGAGACCTGGCAACACTGCTTTTCGGACGATATCAATACTTCCACTAATTAAGTAAACGTGGAAGTAAAACAGCATCTGCCGATATTTTCAACAGAACTTCAAATAAAGAAAAGTTCATTTAAAACGAAGCCTTTAAATTCCCAGAGTATGAGTAGATATTTTAAACGAACAAAAACCAGATAAAGTGGGGAGTCGTTATTACCATCAGAAGCTGCCAGTTCAGGAGGCGGACCAGTCATTCGTTTTGGATGAGGATGAGTAAATATTTTTTTTGGTACCTGACCAAATTCCATAATTTGCACTTCCTTCGCATGCCTCTCGTTCCAATCTTTGATGCCTTCCAAATCGACAGAGCCTTCATAGCAAAGGTAGTAGAACACTGGAAATGTTTTACAGAGCGAGTGAATTCTAGTTGTTCAAACAAAAATAAAATTCGATACAAAACTAACTGCATAAAACCTACCATTGTTGGCTTTGGCAGCTTCTTTGCCTCTTTGTTTGAAACCAAAGATCAGGTCTATCCAGTTGTGCAAATTGGCTGACACGTGAGGTGACTCAAGTCCTTCTCTCAGTTTCCTGACAAAATCGCACCGGTCTGACATGGAACAATGGTAAGAATTTTACCGTGCAGTCTCATTAGAATCGCATCTCATTGAAGCACTTAAATGACTACATATAATGCCAAAAGGTAACTAAAAGATCCTTTCAGGATAGCAAATAACTTTAGTTGTATCAGGAGCAACAATTGTTATTGCAAAATTCTCAGTCAAACCAAAGTCGATAATATCCTAGGTGAATAGATTTGTTTGATATTAAATACTCATAAATAATGCAACTTACGACTGCATATAGCTGATTGATAGTTTAGGATTACTTCCGAGCCATCCCAGAATAAGGAACAGGCAATGAAAAATAATTATTTGTTGCCCAAATTGCTTTTTCGGGCTTTGAAAAAAATATAATTGTTGAGAGCAAAAGCTAACAATAATTTGACAGAAAAACGTTAGTGAAAAGTCACGATGGGAGCCTGCGGTGACGTCAGAAAAGGTTATGTTAATAAATTTTTAGGATGCTACTAGATTTAGGGGAACCGTTAACAGAGAGTCCTAAATAGAGTGAAATTCCCATCCATTATGCAATAATATACGAGGAAATAATGCTTGTTTCTTGCATGAACTAGGTACTTACTGAAATTATCAGTAAAATCATCGTAAAAGCAAATTATAGACCTAATGACTTGGATTCTACTGTCAAATAGTTTGAGCAGGATGAAAATAACTGAACCTTGGCTTTGAAAACATTCATTTTTATAAAAGGTTGCATTTATGAAGAGATAGAGGCAGAACTGCATTTCTGATCTCCAAACTAACTCTGACATCGTCGCACAACTTCAACGCCGACCAATTACCGATATAACAAACTCGGAATACGTAATAGCAAACAATTGAAGAGGCAGCAACTTTCAAGGTCGACCTTCAATAAAACAGCGTACTTCGAAATTTCTTTTTTCCCATTTTTTGACCGAATGAAAACTCAGTTCGCTCGCCCGTCGGTAATCTCATGACATGAAAATGTTTTTATCGCTGCCAAACTATAATTCGACCGCGAATAAACAGGCTTGTCCGAGAAAGATGGATGGATAATGGAAAGCAAGCGTAGACACATTCCCAAGGCGGATTTCAACAAAAAAGTCCTTATGTTTTTGGAAAAAATAAACAAATATTTCCAACATGACACTGAGAACATTCCACCTCATACATTTGAACAGGATTTTTATGTGTTTTATGTAAAAATAATTTTTTTTGTTCACTAAAAACTACAACAATAACATTTTGAAAATCAAAAGAACAATACGGCAAAAAAATTTCATGCATGTTCCCCACTGTAATATGAAGAAGCATATTAATTTACTAACCTTCGGCCCAAGGAGGAAGTATTACATTGTTAACTTTGGTCCCATCATGTCGGTATCCAAATTGAATCCCTTTGATATTCTCAAGAAAATCGCCCTCAGCCGAGACATCGTAAAATTCAGGAACCAGCTCTTTGAAATCAGACATATTCGTTTGTACGTTTCGCCAAACGTCGGCAACACTGAAATACAAACGGTTAGCCCTGATTAAGAGCCAGGTTAGAATTTTATGGAGTGAGATCCTATCTTACAGAGCAATGCATAGTTACTTGTTGAACATTCTGTCCGGGTGGTCGAATCTCCCGTTCTGCAGGCAGAGCATGTAATGAGGATATTTTCGAACGAGATAAAATAGAACAAAACCGGGCGCTGAATAATGAGAGCCGTAAAGAAATTGAGGCGGTGGCATCTCGTCGTAGCGTTCCTGAAAATAAATAACGAGTATAGATTTGGAGATACTGAATCTAAATATTTGACGATTCCGAGCAAGAAAATTTTCAATTGACCCGCCAACTCGCTGCTTCACAATATTTTATCAACTTTGATACACAGATTAGTCAATCTGGACAACATTTAGCTGTTTTATAACAAGCTATGCAAAAATAACCAACATTAATATACAAGGCGACTCATTCTTCAGTTCTTTATTGCCTGGCCGAGCACTTTCACCAACTCGGGCATCTTCGGGGTCCACAGCCTGGACACCGTGGCTCCACGTCGCCCTGAAGATGCCCGAATGGGCGAAAGTGCTCGGCCAGGCAATAAAGAACTGGAGAATGAGTCGCAAAGTTTTTCTCCCCCTCACAACCCCCGGACATCAAGAAATGCGACGATTAATATACAAGTTACCTTTAATTTTTGAAATCTCTCCAAGTTCAGAGCTCCAATTGGTTTTGAAAGGTCTCGGAAAGTACGAGGATTGGATAAATCCAATTGAGGCGAAGAGTAGTCGGAGATTACCCAGGGGAAGACTGGATACTGCGTCAGGTCGTTAAACGTCCTATCGGCTTGACTATCCAACCGAGAAAGAAATAGTAAAATATTCAATATATTGTTAAGGGTTATACTGTTACCCTGTTATAAGGGTGTTATACTGAATACTGTTCTTAGAGAATGGAATTTACTGCAAAAAGTCGAAGACAAGAAAAAATTGTACTTTCTGAACAACTTACTAAAACTCTGATGTTCATGTAAGTTATTGCCATATAGGAAAACCTAAATGGCCAACAAAATAACACCATTCTACACTGGAAAAAATATCACCAAGAAAATTGAAGAGATATGTGATTCGTGCGAAACCTGGATCAAAAACAAAACCAAAATTTGGTTTACTATCACATTTGGGTCCAGCGACGCGCCCGTTTGAAATTAAATCTATTGATACCATTGGAGTCTTCGGAGGATCACGATCAACAAAAAGATCACACATACACAACACACACCTACATCTTCTAGTCTACCATTTCGCGTGCTATGCTTATGTTCTCACATCGAGGAACCAAAATGCGGATGATTTCATAAAACTAATGAAGAAGCTACGACATTGAAATGATAGTGGCGGACCAATATCCGGGAATAAATTCCAAGGAAATTGAACAATTTCTGAAAAAGAAAAACAAAACTGGTTTTCACAGTTTCTTCATATAAATTCGAAATTGTTCTCTTCCAAGGGGGGGAGATGTTAAGAAAAGTACTCCATTCCCATTGTAGATACTTTTCTTCCTCCATGAAGTGTAAGATGATTGGGTTATCGGTGAATAAACATTTCCACGAGTGTCGGCACCTTGATAATTATTTGAAAGAAACCTGAAATAAGGGCTTTAAATGTTGTTGTTTTTTTTTGTTTTTTTTGTTTTTTTTTTTAATTTACAGGCGAGTGAGTCTTTCAGCGGACAATAATTTATATTCTTCTTTCATGGATTTCATATTCTTTCATCGAAACTTTTATTTACAGAGAAACGCAATATCGTCTTTATTTCATCCTGAGCTCCAAAGCTGAAGAAACAATAATATATATAGATAATATGAAATGAGATGGGAAAAACCTGTTCAAGTATAGGAGATAATCGTAGTTCGAAATCGCGCCATTCTGCCACTGCAAAGTCATTATTTCTTGCTCAGGCTCGCTCAATTTAAGGCAAGGCTGATCGTGGAGACAGTGAAATAAAGCGTCTCTATCAGCCTTCGACTTCAGGGAAAGGTAAAGATGCGTGTCCTTATAGCTGATTTCTAGGCCCTGCGTGTGAAGGAAGAATCGGTGATAGAATTCATAAAAGAGTGTTTTTCCAAAGGAAAACCGCAGAAACTCAACTTACAACGTGCTGTAAGAGGAAACGTCGTTTTGTGATATGCCTCACATCTGGAAGACTGATCTTGAGTATGTGGTACTAGTGAAAAAATTAATTGTTAGGGAATAATTTCGATTTTTCGGCGGCGTAAAAGTTTGCGGATGAACACATGAAATTCGCGTACATGGGAGCAAATATTTGAGCGGATAAAACGAAAGTAAGCATACATACCGGTTCTATTTTATTAAAAGGTTGGTAGTAAAGAGTAGTGGTTGAAAGTACTATCCGTCCATGGTTCATGACCAAAGGAGTAACTTTGTGTCCGGTGGTTTCCAATACTATTTTTTCGTCCAAATCGTGAAGCCATAGAGGATCAAATTTGACAAGCTTTTGACGGGATCGTTCAATAGCTGCTACCTGATCAAAAAGTGATATTATTGCATACTATAAGTATTGTAACTCTAGCTTCAATCATCAATTACTCAAATAAGACGTTCTCTAGTATCGAATTGGCCAAATTGGTAGAACCTTGATTAGCTGAAATCTATAATGTGGAATTGTTTTTAAAAAAATCAAATCCCTATTGATCATTCCCGTTTCCTCTTTATTTAACCGACTTCATTTTCATACCTAGAACGTTCAAAAATAATTATACTTATTGTCCATGAAAATCAAAATGGGAAAAAACTTTGAACGGTTTTAACTTGGAAGTACTGCCCGTTATCGGGAATTCAACAAAAGCCGATTTAGCAAAATTACTGAAAGGAAATTTTTTTGACAATTTAATTCATCCTCACGGAGATGAATGACAACTTGTGTCACGTTTTGACAAGAGACACACCTTGTTTGAACGCACTTTAGAGCAAAATACTATGAACATTCTTTCTAAACGCGTTTCCTTTCCAAAGTTGACCTATCGAACGATCCCAATACTTCCATTACTAAACTGCTAAATATGAACGTAAAAAGAAGGATGCTTAATTTAGTTTGACGTACCATTTGGTTCTGTTCTGCCGCAGGCAATGTCGAAGCTCTATGCAGTTGGCTTACCAGCGGTAAACAGTCCTTAATATGAGCGTAATTCAACGAGAAAAGAAAAGTACGTTCCACCTAGGGTAAAAAAGCTCAGATTTAGACAAGTCAAGTTTTCACAGAAATGCCAAACAACCAAGATCAATCGGCTTAATAACTTGTACTCATTCCATTCCTTCGCCAAAAGTTTCATTTTTGCCCACACATAAAGTAAGTGAATTCTGAATAAGAGCCCAAGGTCTTTGAACTCGTTGCTAATGACATATAATTTTATTAACGGCCCACGCTCGGATTATCTCTAGCTCTTCCACGTCTCAACCAGCTATTCTTACATGAAGATAACTTACGTTTTTAAATTTATAAGGGGCAAGGACGTTAGATTCGAATATTTCTGCATGTTGATTACACACGACCTGAAGTACATTGGTATTGGACTCGCTCCTGAAATAAATGCGAGCATGTAGTAAGTCAGAGCATACAGCGGCAGACAATAAATTTATTTCATTATGCGATTAACTCACTTACCCAGCTTGTAAATCTGGAACATAACCTTGAACGATAGTCAGGTATCCAGGGCGATGAGGCGTGGTACTAAAAAGACAAACGTATAAATAAAATAAAAATCTTCGCTATTGAGGTTAAGGGGGAGAAAAACACGGCGACTTGTTCTCCTGTGTTTTACTAGCCTGCCAAGCACTTTCGCCCCTTCGGGCATCATCAGGGCCTTGTAGAACCATTACAAGGTATCCACGGCCAAAATAAAAAATAAAATAAAGTAAAAATGCTCAAATAAAATAACAGCAAATGCGAATCATAGGGAAGCACCTAGTGACAAAAAAATATAATAATCGAGCGTCATTCACCCACAATAATAGGGAATTGTAGTGGCCGAAACGGAAGATGTATTGAAAAATGCGAACGTATTGCGCCCAAGACGTAATCCTCAGATGCGTTCACATTTCACTTCGAGATGTTGCATAACCTCGATTTATTGAAACCTCGAGGGGACTAGGTAAACAAAAGTGACTAGTTTCTTATTTTAGCTATAATTGTTAAACAACAGGAAACAGAATTTCAGTGCCGCTCGTCGGTCTTAGCTGTCGGCCATCGGTTAATGCAGAAACGGAAAAAGGAGGTTCACGAAAAAATTCTCTTGCTCCCCCAGCTATAAGTTTCCTCCTCCCATCCACTTTCCCACGCAAGCCCCGTTCCAGTTACTTTTGGGTCCTTCTTGAATTTCATCACTATACCAGGTGATAATTTCCTCTCCATTCAGCCAAAGGGTTTCATAATTTCTAACAGAAAACTACTCGGTATGAACAACACGCCTTTTAGCGACTGGTTCGATTTTGAGCTAATTTTCAACATACCGCTGCTGTCGGCTCCATCCTAACACTCCTTTACAAGAATGAATACAAAATCAAGGAAAAGAATAGAAAGATAATTCGAAACTCACCTATTTGCTTGGTCTTCATAACGATCAATCTTCGTACATTCTTTGAAGAGGATTTTAATTATTGCCCTCTGATGGTCTTGCGGATCGAAAACCAACGATTTCGAACAGACTTTCAAACGGCCAATAACTGAAGGTGAACTTTGCGCGGTCTCCGAGTCCCCATCGTTCAATATTTGCATATGAACGCTGAAATCTTCAAAATAAATTTCCCCGGGCTCCAAAAGCAGAAGAGAGAATCTGCAAACAATTGGTGAAGTTAATTCGATTGCGTACATTTCCACTTAAAGGTTTACATGAGAGGAATATAGCGACCCTCTTAGGTTGAAAATTTGTTCGCTCCTCGGAGGTCACAGTTTTGATCTGATAAGTCCACACAAGAGTCCAACAAGCTACCGATGAGTGCTTCCATCGCAAATGATTGGTTCAGCATGAAAATGTGGCGCCTACTTCATAAACTCAGCGTCCTCACCTCAGTTCCAGCTTCGCTTGAACCATGGGTGAGATGCTGATTTCAAGAACAAATTTAAGTTGGTGACGAAAAAGAGAATATTAACATTAGCACAAAAGTGTTCGTCATGTACCAGAAAATATTTTAAATTTGATGCCTCAAAACATCCCCTCTTCTTTGTAGTCAGCTCTTGTGCCTCAAGCGAGGCAGAGTTAATGCTATAAACTTCTATCCTGGGGAACCCGATCATGGACATGGAAGCGCTCTTTGCTGGACTTCCTGGACCCAAATATGATTCCTGAAGGCCTTTACAGACCGGACGATAACATTGTTGAAAACATTGTTATTAGCATTTTTCAGTAACTTTCCTTTCACACCGAACGCAACATTGTTGGCAACAATATCAACAGCGGGCGAGGAATTGTTAATAAAATTGTTACGGCACTTGAAAAATGTTGATAACAATTCCTCCCCCGAAATGTAACCGGAAACACTGTTGGCAACATTTTCTGTAACATTGTTATTTTTTCCGTCAACACTGTTAATAACACTGTTGGCGACACTGAGTTTTGTTATCTAGCCATGAGCGAGTGACTAACATTGTGGAAAACATTGTTAGAAAACTAGACCCAAATAAAAAAGATCGAAGAATTGTTGTCAACAAAAAAGTTGGCGACGTTGTTGCCAACAATATTGGTAACATATTTTCTAGATCATCTAATTTACCTATTTACAAACATTATCGTTATCAACATGTATGATAATAACAATTGATTTCACTATTATTTGGTCTGTAAGCACCTCAACACTGTCAGCTGACACTAAAGCCCGCATCACTGAGCGGTCTTGCTTGTAGTGTTCAGGGCTAGACTTAAGAGGCTAACTTAGCTCCGATCTCTAACGAATAAAGCTATAATATTCATTCATAACGTACCGGTGCTTATCCATTTGATGACAACCGATTAGGTCAACTGATCATTTTCGTTGAAACTGGCAAACCAAATGACGAGCTCCAACTGTTTCCAGATTGTAGATTATTTTTAACGTCGCCCGAAAGTTAGGACGGGAAATTCGTCATGCTCGCGACCAGATACAAGCTTCATTTTAGAAGAACATTGAGAGACAATCAGTGACAAAAAGATCCCTACTCGGCCAATAAATATTATACAATTAGGAAACGGAATTTGTTCGGTAAGTGGATAAATTAGAAATGAGCTTCAATTCAACAATGGCAGCAATAAACAAAACCGACAGGAATCGAGTAACGATAGAACAAAACCGTAGAATGAGTTAAAGAATAGAAGAAGCAGAAGGCAGTGTAGAATAACAAGAGGTGGAAGGAGCAGTTGTTGTTGTTATTTGAGAAATCGCGCTAACTGGGAGTCTTTTAAGCATAACCATTGTGTGAAGTATGTAAGTGAATTATTTAATGTTACGAGGAGTTGTGGTTTTCTTGTAAATACCGTTATCCATTTGGGTTTGAACCACTGTAACAAAATGCAAGCAAAATAATCACCACAAAAGCATAATCCGTAAAAACAAGTCGTGTGAATAGATCACACATTACTTCTATGTTTGACCCGTCGTATAGTATGTCATCGCTCATTTGCTGCAAGAGTGACATAAGTCAAAATTCTACTTATTTTGGCCCTATGTATGAAATAAAATCCCCTGGATTGATTGCACACTCAACATGAGAGTCATTCCTAAGCTTTCAAAACTTACAGTTTGGTGACCTTTAGTACCCTGCATTCACCAGAAAAATCCTTAATAGAGCTATTAAGACAAAAAAATGCGACTTTTATTAGCTATTTTACAAAGCTTTGTAATCATTTTCAAGAAGTAAATCGTACCGTTTTATAAGTATTTTAAGCAAGTGTTAATTACATACTAACTCTTTTGTCAAATATTTGAGGTACCACAAAAATGAAATTGCTGTATTGTTACTTGGAGGAGATTTGTCTAGAATTTCGGGTCATTTGACCGTCTCACATTTACTTATTCTAAATCCATATTGGATTTTATAAGTTGGTTACTCACCTGTTTTCTTCTCTCAAAGCTGGGGGTGGCCAATTAATGAATGTTTCAGGAATAAGTATACTTTCTCTAACTTTTAATAGATTTAAACTTGCTGTTCGCAATACAATAATAAACGATTTAAGCAAACGATTCGTTAAAAGGATCAAAAATAAGGAAGCCGTCGACCAACCACACGAGCATGTAGAGACGCGAGTGCGTACCCCGTACCGCGCAAGGTAGATAGATTGAGGAGGTACGCTGGTAACTAAGGGCGACCCCCTCTCCAAATCGGTTGCTAAGGACGCTAAAACGTCACATTGAATCCATCTCACGGGCGATTGCCTATTGCTGAACCTATTATTCGTTATTTTTATATTGTGTATTAATTTATATGTGTTATGTTGCTGAATAAATTTGTCTTCAATCCTTAATTCTTAAATCCTCTCACTGACAAGTACATTTTGAACCCCTAGAGCACAGACCCGAGGCCCCTACCCATTACAAAATTAAACCCTTCTTCTACCTTTCTCTTTTATTTGGAGGGTTGAAATTCTACCTGTTGAAGGGAGAAGTCTTTCCTACCATAAAACACTCGTCAGTATTTCTTGAATTCCCCTCAAGCAAACTATGAAACTACTTATTAATTTACGAGTTTAAACTCTTTTTCATTGTTTGTGCGTGTTTTGTACTTTTTTCTATTTATTTTCTGGTAAAAAAACAACTTTCCTGAAAACTGCAGGTTTTTATCTGTACTTATAGGAGAGTAAAAAATCAACAACTGATAAGTTTTAAAAAATTGCAGAGGTACCCCTTGGTTTTTTTGTGAAACATTTTTTGATTCCAATTTTGTTCAAATTTAGCATAATGATTGATTATGGTGTGTATTTCCATGATTATATGCTTCATTCTTTTGCCCTAGGTGCATGAATGAAGAGAATGTGTAAAGTTGGAGAATGAGATTTTTTGGTGTACATTTTACCAATGTTGTTGAATACCGCATAAAATTTTGAAAAATGGATAGGTACACTACTCGGAGAAAATCTTAAGTTAAATTACCGTTCGTTCGGTCTATTCAAAAATCTGAATTAACGACTTTTGGTGAAGTAATCCACGATGAAAGTTACAAATCTTGAAGAACATCGAATGTTGGAATGGTCATGTCGGCTATGACTTAGTCGAAAATTACAAACCTACTTTATAATACAAAAGATAAAATACCCACCAACTGCAAAAAAACAACGGAATACGTTACATCAAAAGTTGCATCTTCTCTTCAAATTGACAACAAGTTGATAGAATCTTTTTGCAAAATGCGCATACTGCTGAGGATAAAATATTTAAATGCACAAAGGGCACAACAAAAATCCCTTGAACGATCCACTAATTTTCCAGATAGGAAGTATGAAAAAAAAGAAAAATAATTACTGTTAAAAATAAAAGTTTATAATGAGTTTTCAAAAACAATTTTATTTATTTCCCACGTCACAATTATGTTTTGTTTCAATATTCCTAATATGTTTTAATAATAATGATTAATAATAATGTTCAAAAGTGAACTAGTTTAAACTGGCATTGTTGTTTCCCTAATTTTTTTTTTGAAATTCTGGTAAGTCTGACCATCTTGATTCATTTTTTGAAGGTTTATATCACCCGAACGTTATTTACCAATTATTATTTACGTAAATAACCAAAACGAGCATTAAAAGTTAAAATAAAATGCTCACAAAAATCAATAATCAGTTTTACTTGTGTATTAAGTAGGTGAAATCAATCCAATCTTCATTACCAAGTGGGACTTGGGATTCATTATGACGTCATACCCATTCGCACTTTTCATTGGCTACAGAGTTACCAGCGTACCTCCTCAATCTATCTACCTTGCGTACCGCGTACCACTAGAAGGGAGGGCAGAGGGCACCGAGGGCAGATCGGCGCCAGTATCGTTGCTTCGCAGTGTTGCCTTCACTCAAACGGCCATTGATTCTCAACGTAATATTTAACAAGATTCGAAAAAAACTCGGAAAATTCCTTTATTTGAAAATATCGGAAGTGAGGTATCGATGCTCGATATGATGAAATATCGGGAGTGAAGTATCGATGCTCGATAATTTCCGATACCAAATATCGATAATCGTTGAGGAAAGCATCGATTTTTAATATCGGGTATCGATATTCATTCCTAATCCTTGAATGCCTTCATGATCACACGAGTTCTAGTCATTTTTCATTGGAGTGTATCTGTACTTGGAAAGTGAACGGAACACAGTTCGACTGCAACTCAGCACGTTCCTTCTTCTTGTTCAGGATCATCGTTCTGCGTTGTCTTTCTGCTTGCTGAGCGATCATGCTGACCCGTAGTCGGATTCGAAATTCGGATTAACATTACCCTCCGTGAAAATGGTCTAGTCGTTCGAACGATAGTTCATCTAAACTCGTTTGTCGTTTCCGAAGCAATTCTTCCGTGCGAAAGTGCGTTTCGATAGTGTGCGGCTATTTGCCAGTAGTTCAACGGTCGTCCGAAGTTGAAATCGACCGTGTTGTGCGCCCCACTTCGCCATCGTCATAATTCCGTCTGACCCTTCGTCTCTTGTTTACGATTTAGTTTCACCCCGATTCATGCGTTATTCCGAACACATGAAAAACGAACATTGTCTGCAACGCGAATTGTAAAGGTAAGAAACAACAAGGGAACTCGAAGAGAAAGTTTTTCTATCGAGGTGATAAGGTGTGAGCGACAGTTCGATCTTTCCAAGTTCTTTCTTGATATTTATCGCTTGGTTCATGTAATTCTGTATCGGTATGAAGATAAGTCTTTCTCGGATACTCAAGAATCGTTCGATGTTAAAACGGTAAAGAAAAATGCATAATTATCGCCTACTCGGGCTGGAATTGCGAGGTAACCAGGTCACGGTAGGTACATTCGAATTTGACATGTAGCGGTTTTTATCTGCATTTAATCATTTACACTTTAGAAAAGTCAGTTAATGATAGAATAGAGTGTGAGTAAAGGAGTGATTCACTACATCTCAACAAAGGCCTGGTCATTTGAAAAATATGACAGTGGACTACGACCCAACGCCAGCACTACCAACTCTAACGTATTAGAGGTGTGCGTTTCGGTTTATTATTCAATAATGAACCATTGTAATAGGCTAAGAATAAAAGATTTTCTAATCTCCCCTCGAAATTTGATGTTTTACGTTTCAAGGCTTGTAGAACCCGAATATCCAATTAAAAAAAAATTCTATCGTACGCCGTCAACACTTTTCCGACCAAACTTAATAGCTAAATTCTTGAAATGTGCACCAAAAATCAATCTCGGTCCTACGACGGCCCAATTCTTGAACCACATTGCTAACTCAATTTTAAGGGTGTTTTTGGGGGGGTTTTGAGGGGGAGAAAATTCATATTTTCCAGGATTTTTCAGAAAAATGTGTATTTGGTATCAAATTGTATCGATTTTTGAACGCTGAATCGAATGAGACCACCGATTTTCAGAAATTTGACATGAGGGTATAACTCGAGAGTTCTTGGAGCTATAAAAATCGTTCTGTACTCATTGGAATGGACGAAACGCTCACTCCAGCTGTATCGTTAGGCAATAAGTTTAGTTTTTAATTAGGAAATTAAGAAAAAAACGCTGCAAATGATTGTACAGTGGTTTATTATTCCTTCGCTTCAATAATGATTTAAGCAGACTATCCTAATGCTCATAAATAATATTGCATCGTTGAGACTTTATGATGGAATATAAATGAACTCTTTTCCCTTTTTCCCTCATTGAGGTAAAACTCCCCTATTCATTTGTACCACTGCACAGAAGAGACTGTGCTTAATGTGAGGACATTGCTGGGAAAGTTCCCTTTTACCCTTGTGCACCTGTTTTCCTCTTGTCTAGGCCCGAGGCTAACCTAGGCCGGCCTTACTTCCCTCTTCCCTGTACTGACTGCTATGACTGACTGTGACCGTGCGAACGTATTATTCCCAGCTCTGTTCATTTTCTTTCGATGTTACATTATTTAATTCAAGTGCTGTATTTTCTTTTCCGATTTACCCATCACTTTATTTGCTTTCTAGATTGACTCTGTGTGGGGTTGGCCTTCTCCGCCTCTGCGGCTGCAAGCTGGCCGCAGGATGGCGGAGTTAGCCGGTGGTGTCAGCGGTGGAAGTGGCAGCGGGAGTGGTGAACGAGCGCCTTCCCCGGCCCGCCTCTCTCACACGTCAGAGAAGCACCCTCGGTCTACGCTCAACGAACTTCATGTGCTCCGACGGCATCGAGAACTCTGCGACGTTGTCCTGAATGTCGGATCTCGGAAGATATTTGCTCATAGGTTAGTGCAAATGGATTTCTATGAGGTAATATAGGATATAAGGTCAAATTATTATGAACCAGAGAGCTAACATCAAGTATGGGGCCTTGTCATATCATTTTTACATATATCAAGTTGCTAATTGTAAGACTGTCCTAACAAGCAAAAATTCCAACAAGCTGACACCTTCCATCCTATTTTGTTTAGGGCTGGTTTCTTGAACCACTGTAGATCACGGTGTTAACCAATCAGTTGTCAATTTCGATTGTGTTTCTAAACTGATAATTAAAATATAACCTGATTATCAATTTTTTATGATGACAATAAGATGGTAAAAAAGCAATCATTTATTGAAATAGGAGGGACGTCTCAAAAGTAGATTCCCTTTTTTTTCTCCGCTCGTTTGTGTTCTACAGACTTCTAGTTTGTCCAGGTAGTTTGGTACGGATGTAGTGGTCACACTGGCGAAGCCGCGTCACTGTGCGATAAGCCTTGAAGTAAATTGAATTAAGTAGAAAGTAATAAGTTGAATTAAACTATTTGCCATAATTTTTTTTCTCGCCAGGGTGATATTATCTGCATGTAGCCCGTATTTTCGTGCTATGTTCACCGGCGAACTTGCCGAGTCTCGTCAAACGGAGGTGACTATACGTGATATTGACGAGCATGCGATGGAGTTGCTCATCGACTTCTGCTACACCTCGCACATCGTTGTTGAAGAATCGAATGTCCAAACGCTTCTTCCTGCTGGTAAGCATTGTATAAATATCGATAAAAATGTCGGTTTTTTGGTTTATTATCAATAATAAACCATTGTAATCGCCCAAGAAAAAAAATTCCTTACCCCTTGAAAATTTGATGTTTTCCTATAGAACGAAATGGCAGCAAACCACAGGAAAGACCTTTTCAGAAGTTGAGTATGGGAGGAACATGTGAACCTGATAAGCTCGGGAAACAGTTAACCAGACAAACTTGGACTAGTCTATTCATCTTGAATTCATAAATCGAGTATGCCAAAATGAGGGTTAAGCAGAAATATGTATGGTTGGTAGCTGGGTACGCTATTCTTAAGTTGAGAGTTGATGGCCCAGCGTGCTGAATTTGCTGCCGGTTAGGTCAGCTGTTAGGAAAATTAAAGCTCACCGTACTGATCCTGAATCTTCGCTTTGTTATGCATTTCGGATCTGCACCGATCCTTCGTCAGACATGCGTGTGGTAATGGGCCTGGGGATGAAATATCATCACCGTCATTGAACTAGGTAACCATTGCATTAGCTGCATAATTTTAAGTTGCCCTAGGCTGCCCTACTCTCAAGTTAAGCTGAAAATTCGCCAGAGTTCGCAGAGTCTGCCTTATACTATGTTGAATGTATGCTGTTCATTATCCTTATCCTAGCTCACCTCAGAACAAATACCATTGCCTCTTTTTAGCCTGCCTGCTACAACTTGCCGAAATCCAAGACATTTGCTGCGAGTTCCTGAAGAGGCAACTTGACCCATCCAATTGCCTTGGAATCAGAGCCTTTGCCGACACGCATTCATGTCGGGAGTTGCTAAGAATAGCTGATAAATTCACTCAGCACAATTTCCAAGAGGTTTGTTCTCAGACTTGAAATGTTTTCATCAGAATCGAGGAGTTACACTTCAATTTATTTTCAGTTATTGCCCATTCAGTTGTCTTGTAAGCAATGTTTTTTTAGGGATTAATTTTGTAAAAACTTGTCACAGGTTATGGAAAGTGAAGAATTTTTATTGCTACCAGTTAGCCAACTTGTTGACATAATATCCAGTGATGAACTGAACGTCCGCTCTGAAGAGCAAGTGTTCAGCGCTGTAATGTCCTGGGTCAAGTACAACGTGTCTGATCGCCGTCAACATCTTCCTCAGGTTTGCACATTACACCTTCTCTAGGCCGTTTATTTCTCTTGTAATTCATTATTGCATCCTGCTGAGGAAACCTCGCCCTTTAAATTCAATCACTGTACTTACGCTTTTACTGTTCAGGTGCTGCAACATGTAAGACTGCCCCTGCTGAGTCCCAAATTTTTGGTCGGAACTGTTGGGTCCGATTTGCTTGTGCGAAGCGACGAAGCTTGTCGTGATCTTGTGGATGAAGCCAAGAACTACCTGCTCTTGCCGCAGGAACGGCCACTAATGCAAGGTCCGCGCACAAGACCCCGAAAACCGACGCGCCGAGGAGAGGTGCTTTTCGCTGGTAGGTCTACTAAAATCTTGTTCTGTATTGCATTGATAATTTATTTTTAAAATCCTTTCTTCTTATTCATTTCATTGTGGTTATGCGTTGGACACCACACACAGTTAGCATTGACATAGTTTCTTCCATTTGTTCCCGTTCTGATATTATTCTCTGCAACCTAAAACTTTGTATCTAGAGAGTCTCCATTATAGGCAGCTATTGCCTGAACATTCTAATGTATATTCTTTATGGAAACCTTGACTGGTTTCTCAACCTCTGGCAGTGTAGCCAGGTCTCCCCTTTTTGGGGGAAAATACCCCCAAAACGTAGACACAATTACTCTTTCCCTTTTCCCCAAATCCTCCGTCAATCCCATTTTTCGCTCCCCTTTTTTTTCTATTTCTTTTCCATAAAAAGTAAAAATTCTGCTAATTTATTTATTACTTCTTGGTGTTTTTATTTGCTATTAATTTTATATTTTTCATTATTGCATCATGAAAAGTAGTTGTAATTTACGCCAACGAATTCCCGTATTCAGTCGCCTGTTAAAAATTGTTTACTAGAGAAACTGAAGAAATATTATGCTGTAATTTTCGCTCCGAATATCGAACAATGTACAATAATTTCACAATTCTCAGAAATTCAACAATGCAATATAATATTGAAAAATATTTTTTTGCACAATATAACACCTTACCTGCAATATTGATGACACTGGAATCACGCTTTGCTTGAGCTAAAAATCCCAAAGCGCCCGTCTTTTTGTTAGAAAATATACCCATTTCCCCTTTTCTTGTCGAGGGTTCTCCCAAACCACTGGTTCGTACCTGGCAATACTGACCTCATGTTGACCTTGCTAATATCAGCGCATGATTATTGTTCGATAGTGAATTCATTATTTTGTATGACTTCCCTCACCAGTTGGAGGTTGGTGTAGTGGTGATGCAATCGCTTCCGTTGAGAGATTCGATCCACAGACAATTGACTGGAAAATGGTCGCGCCTATGTCAAAGAGACGGTGTGGTGTTGGCGTTGCAGTTCTCAACGATCTACTCTACGCCGTTGGTGGTCATGATGGACAGTCTTATCTCAACAGCATCGAAAGGTGACGATTATTCAACTATTATTACATTTTAACTTGATGGAATATTTTTGTGCAGAACCACTTTGGTTACTTCTACAGTCAATTAATTCTTGCAAGCTACTCATGACTTGATAAATAATAAAAACTTGGCGAACACCGCTTATAAAGTTAGATTTCGCAAAGAGGAGAGGTAGATATAGTTTTTCAATTTCACATGTCCATAATGGAGTTTGTTGATTTGGTTTCTCAGGTATGACCCTCAAACCAATCAATGGTCGTGTGACGTTGCTCCTACCACATCTTGTCGTACAAGTGTCGGTGTTGCCGTTCTTGATGGCTTCCTCTATGCAGTCGGTGGTCAGGATGGGGTCCAGTGCCTGAATCATGTGGAGAGGTGAGGTTTCCAACCTCTGACTTACTATACTATTCAAAATTTAAGTGGCAGCTGTCGGTATTGGTTTTTATTTTTCTTTGTCTCTGTAGGTATGATCCAAAAGAGAATAAATGGAGCAAAGTAGCTCCAATGACGACAAGGCGATTAGGAGTTGCAGTGGCCGTCCTTGGTGGCTACCTCTACGCAATCGGAGGATCTGATGGCCAGTGCCCTCTTAATTCTGGTAAATTAACTATCAATCAAAACATCATAACTGGTATGAATGAGCGACTATTTAGAGAGAGAGAGAACTTTGTGCATTTGGCCATAAATTTGCGCCATATCTACAGCCGAATACCTATTGCGACCGTAGATGCCTATGGTGCAACAAAACCCTTAAGATGCCCAAACGGTTGAAAGATCTTGGTGGAAATACGAGGAATTAGAGTCAGTAAATCGCCAAATGTAACAGGTCTAACGAGACCTGAAAACAGGCATAGTTTCTCGGTCCCTGACACGTTTTTAGTAGTTTGTAATGAGACGTTTTCTTTGGAATAAATAATATGGACGCTCGCTCTTGGCATATGTTTCGACGTGGGGATGAGGTTGAGATGAAAACTGCGACTTCATCTCATTTTGAACTTCTTTACTTCGAGCGCTATCGCCATTCAAGGCCTCTTGGGGAAACATCCTCATAAAAATTTTCAAACGGGACCTATTTTAAAAATTGTTTGGAGATTTTCCTGAAGAGGCCTTGAATGGCGAAAGCGCTCGAAGTATAGAAGTTCAAAATGAGATAACGTCGCCGCTTTCATCTCAACCTTATCCCCACGTCGAATCAAATAGCGATGCGACAAATCGCAACGATTGGCACATTCTCTCATCATCTCTTCTGCAGATATAGCTCTTAATTGTCTGTTAATAGTGTACTATCCAGTTGGTATCATCGCGCGCCGTTATAAATATGTATTACGCAGCTTCAATGGTTGCAGTTGAGCGCTACGACCCACGTCAGAACAAGTGGACAGCGATGGCGCCAATGTCGACACGCAGGAAACATTTGGGATGTGCCGTTTTCAATAATCTCATTTATGCCGTCGGAGGTCGCGATGATTGCACTGAATTGTCATCAGCCGAACGTTATAGTCCTCACTCGAACACTTGGTCGCCTATAGTTGCGATGACTTCAAGGAGAAGTGGGGTAAGCAGTCATACAAGGCATCAACTTAAGATTTATTTTTAAGTTGAAGTCACATGCAGTACTTCCTCGTAAAACGCATTTTCATGCTATATATTTGACCAACTCTGACTTGGTTCAGAGAACTGTTGTACCGCTTGGATAACACACAGTACTTCCGCTTTATGCCATTTTTTAACTTTTGAGATTTTTATAGAACACAAGAGTGAATATAGTTTAGACTTTAAATTTTTCTTTATGACAGTTGAATGTTGCTTGATTTTTATTATTGGGGTCACATGCAGTACTTCCTCGTTACACGTAATTTCAGTTATTTCATTCTAGCGCTTGAAATCGCCCCCTCTTTGAGCGAATTTTAGCGGAAAATTTATACTATTTGGCGCGTTTGGAAAAAATTGATTTGGAAAAAAACAAAATCCGTTTCATGCATCAGAGAATCTAATTCTAGTCTAGTTGAACAATTTGTAATATCTAGGTGTCACATCACACAATAACTGTAATGTCCGAGATTAGGGCAGCCAGATCGAAGCAGAGGTTGGTGTTCAAATTTAACCTTGAACATGCCCTGAAATCGAAAAACCATCAATTCCCAATTTAAATGGCATTTTGGGTATTGATGTTCAATTATTTTTTCACGTTGAAATGACAGATCATAGCGGTGAGGGTATCTTTAACGGTTCTCGAGCTATTGCAGTTTAATGGAATTTTTGAGGGTTTGAAAATGCACGCGTATGTGATGATATTTCGAGCATTATGAGCCTCCCTGTATATAAATCTTCCTATATTCATTAAAATGTTCTTCAAACAGTCTTCTCTATTATACATTCTGAAAATTCGCTCGTAAAACCATGCTGCATGACTGGAACATTGAGTTTGAGCACTTGCCCCGTGGAAGCCCGCATATTTGTGATACTAGCAGTCAAAATTGAATTCATTCCATTGTGTTAAAGAACAAATAACGACGTTAACCATTCACACCTGTTAGTTATGCCTTTTCAAATAAATTTGAAAACTTTGAATGCTTATATAATGGCAGTTATGTATGAAAATAAAGTATTTTTTGTTTTTCTATTTGGGTATATTTTGTTAGATTCTTGTTTTTCTCATATTCAGACAGCAGTCACTTCTTTGGAAATGTACCCTTTTTCTTTGTCTATGTGTAATTGAAAAAAAATTGTGCACTGTTTGCAGGTTGGCCTCGCCGTGGTCAATGGTCAGCTATACGCAGTTGGTGGCTTTGATGGAACGGCCTATCTCAAAACTATAGAAGTTTACGACCCCGAGCAGAACCAATGGAGGTTATGCGGAGCAATGAACTACCGGCGACTGGGAGGTGGAGTTGGAGTCATGCGTGCACCTCAAACAGAGAACTACTTCTGGTAGCCAAGATGGCCGCTGACAGCTGGGGTTCCTGTCTGTTCTCCACCTTGGTCTGAACCTTTTTTCAACGTTGCTGGCAAAGATGTCAAACTTGTAGTTGCTAAAGCGGGTTCGTAGGAAAATCTTCTGTCATTTAAGCGGTCAAAGAACTTTTAGGTTTATTGAATTAATGTGTGTGAATGAAAAACAAAAAAACTATTGATCATAGGATAAACCAGTTCCCCTACTGGAAAACACTTGACATTTGACTGTATCAATAGTTGAACGTGTTGAATGGCTCCGTAAAAAAAAAATCAAATCGCCCGTGATGAAATTCTGAACCGTGACTACCTAAGCCTGCGGCAATGCCAATTCCTCCTACTCTGATGTTTCTATTCAAGCTTTGACTCCCACCATTGGATATCAACGTTTTAAAATCGAAACGTTAAAATAAGTACACTGAATTCTTAAAGTAAACGAAGGATTAGAAACTAAGGATTTAAAGTCGAACTATGTAGGCACTGAGTTGCCTTATATCAAATCTGTCTAATTCTCACTCGATTATATATTATATACCTACATATGAGGCCCCTAGTTTCAAAACCGGATACAGGAAACCTAAAAAAACTAGTTTTGCTATTGTAACGGTATATTTTTGAATGTTCAACTATTTTGTGAGATAGTATACGGTCACAGTAGGGGGACCTTCCATGATTGATATTTTTTAATTGTTCCTGTCATTAATTATTGCTAATTAAAATTTGCAAGTATCCGGTTTTGAAGCTGAAATTGCAAGTAACCGGTTTTGAAGCTCAGCTGAACTTTTCTTGGCCTTCTGATTGGATCAATGGAATAAAAGAAGCAATAACACCACACAAAACGAACGAAAATATTTTATTTTTGTTTGACATAGATCATTTTCAACCTTTATCAGGAACTTCTACCGAACTGACTTCAAAGTTAAACATACCACAATGGGGCAGTGTGCCCAATTTTCCTAATGAAAAATACCTCTTTAAAAAAAAAATGAAAACTTAATTGGTACTTGTTGTGTAACCAAAGTAATTAAAATTTAATGACGAGAAAAAGTAGGTAAAATGCGGGTACGCTGACAAGATTGGGGTAAATGTTTTTGGGTACCAATTTTACACGTCCACTGCCTCGTCCAGTAATTCTTCGCAGTCGGGCTGATCATCTGCAGCATCTGCATTGGAACGAAGGTTCAAGTAAAATTGCAGGTCTTAATTATTCTTCCAGTCCACTCCATAACGTTTAGCCATACGATTTTGGATGTCCCTCACTTTTGCTTCGGCTATGGGATTGCCCTGGGGAATCTGGGAAGGCCGGATATGTTGCATTTTTTCCCAGCCTTGAAAATGTTCTTAAAAGCAGCTATTTCGATGTTATAGTTTGGTTCTCCCTTAATCACAGTATTATTTTGACCGGCTTTCTTGAGAAAAAATCGTTTTGTCGGGTTGAACTTGAAGTGCCATTGCTGCACATTTTTAAGAACCATTTTGCTTTCGGTTTTCCAGTCCAAGTTTTTGCAGTCCAGAGTCCCCAAGCGTATGATCGTACCATGGCGGCTGTACACTTCGACATACTCTTCAGGGGCAATAATCACTTCCAATTTCCTGAGCTCTGCTTCAATATTCCCAAAAACCCGGTCGGGAGGGAGAAACGAATGCCCGACCATCGGGAACATGATCTCAACAAGCTCTAACTGAGCTGGAGCAAATTTACCGAACCAATACAGCAGCATTGTAATCACGATCGAATTTTTATTCTGGCCGCCACATCCATCAGCCACGAGTCTTAGAATTTTGACATCATCAGAAAAATTTGTGTTCATCAATCGGTGGAAAACAGCCGAGGCGATTTCGTTTGCTCCTTTCGAAAAAATGGTCTCGTTCCATACGTAAATAAACACATTCTCTTTCGTGAGGGGTGCTTTCGAATTACCACAAACTATGGTGAAGTTGTATGTAGAAATTTTTCTGCTATAATAAGCGGCTTGGTCCGGAATCTTAGGGAGCATTTGATTTTTCTGGCAGTCAAACGTCATAATGACCGTGCCAGCTTTATTCTCCTTCAATTTTGTGTAAAAAGCCTTAGCTTTAGCTTTATGCATCGTTAACTCAGTTTGGAGCATATTTTTTTTGTCAATGTCTCCCTCGGTTTTGATTTTCTCAGCAAACTGGGTACACGTTGAGCATGTATCGGTGCGAGGGGAGCCAAATCCTAGGTTGTAATGGGAGTTGAAAACATTGCGAAAGTAGCACTCTTTCACAAGTAAATCTGCATCATCACATTGCTCTTGGTACATTCGCCACATTTTGCCAATCGAGAGGTCACTGAGCAAATATTTCCGAAGTACGGTTTGACTGCGACAATAATGACTTTCAGAGCACGAGAAACGCTCAATGTATGTTTTAACGGCTTGAAGTTTTTCAGCATTTAGGTACGACTTTCTGTCGCCCCCTCTTGTTTCGGACGGCATTGTGCCTTTGGTGTGATGTCTTTTGACAACGCCAAGCACGCGATGTTTTTTGAGCCCAAGTATGGTCAGAAACATGTGTTTACAAACTTGAATGGTCCCATCACGACGAGTTGGTATGAAAAACGTACTTACCACGAGGTCCTTTCGATTGGCAGCGACCCCAGCTGAGGCCGCACCTTGAGGTCCCTTCTAGCAGCCTCCCGTTTCGTGCTGCTCGCTCTCTGACTCCGTCTACGCAATGCTAGCACCCTTGCTTTCAAGCCCTCCAAAGCGGGCGTCCACCAACCGGCCCCGACCTTCGGTGCTTTCTTCACCGGCATGGCAGCGGATGCCGCAGCGATGACGGCGCTCTCCAGGTCCGCCACCGCATGCTCCACCCGCCCCCTGTCATCCAGCGTCCCCGAAGGTCCTCCGGGCAACCGTTCCTTGAGCTTCTCCACATATAGCTCCCAATTTTCCTTGGCCTCATTAAAACGTCCTTTCGACCCGGCAGGCAAGCTCCTGGCTGCCCTTCCGACCCCACCACCCGAAAGGTGATGGTGTTGTGCTGACTACTGCACAGGTCGTCCGACACCCTCCAGTCGCGAACTCTCCCCCCCAACCGAGGGGAGACCATCGTGACATCAATGTTGGACCTTCCCCCAGCCGCCCCACTAAACGTAGGCACCAGCGATGGAAGGTTCAACACCTCCAAACCCCTGGAGAGGATAACTGCTTCTAGCTCCTCCCCCCTTACCCAGGGTGACCTGTGACTCCCATCCGGTCCCTCTGTATCAAACATCTGGCTGTGCCAGAGCACAGCCCTCGCGTTAGCGTCCATGCACACAAGCACAGGTCTGCCCTCGAGCGCAACCAGCACTCTATCTAACCTATCTAAATGTACATCGATCCTATCGCTAAACTTACAGTAAACACTAACTATATACACTACCTTACCACTATTGTCCCTAACCTCGACTGCAGTAACGCTACTGGAGCTAAGGTGCCCCAGGAGAGTCCCTGCGAGTCGATGGTCGCCTAAAACTATTGCGCTCATAGGGTCCGGTCCCTTTGCGAACACACGCGCACTGCCCAAACCAACCAGTTGGCCCCGCACCAGATAGGGCTCCTGGACCACGGCGACGTCAAATCGTCCAGTAGCCAGGAGCTCTCGGATCTCCGCAGTGACCACTGCACTTCTGTCCACGTTGTTCTGCAGTACTCGCATATAGTTCTATTGATCGTCACACGCCCTACCTAGGGTCCACCGCCCGCATGAAGCGCTTAAGCGCCCACACCCGAGCGGGGCAAACCTCTGAGTCTACAGGATGCCCGGCATCCAAACCCGCCCGTCTGCAGTTTGCGCACACTGCACGCCCCTCCCTGTTCTTACACTCTGCGTTCTGGTGCTCCCCCGCACAATGAGAGCACGTTTCGCGAAGCTCTGGGCACCGGCCGGACGTGTGCCCGAAGCCCTGACACTTGTAGCACCGTGCCACATCCACGTAGTCCGAGACCGCGCACTGCGCGAACCCGATATTAACAGTCTTTGCCGAAACCAGGGCGTCCCTTATCTCATGGGTGACACGCACCACCCAATACACGTCCTTCCACTTTGGGCTGCCGCCTTTGAAGGCAGGCTCAAAGCCAGCCTTCATGGCTTCCTGTTGTGCCAGCGAAGAAACGAAAATTTGAAGAACTAAATAATTTGAAAATCCTAGGTATAATTCGAAAAATACTAAAATGGGAAAAGATGCTAAATTTGAAAATCCTATAAATTTGAAAGCTAGAAATTGAAAGATCCTAATGAAAATAAAGGCTTGCTTAGCCGAGAGATGAGACGACTCAGGGAAATTAAAAGAGAATATAGAAATTACCCTTCTTTATTCAAGAAGAAAAATAGGAAATAGAATTGAACAAATTAACGTACTCTCTGGATTGGCACAAAGAACCAATAACGAAAATGAAATTAAATAGCGACGATAATCGCAGACGCGACGCAGTACCTAGGGATAGATAACCTACCTAAACCTAAGGCTTGCCGAAATAAGAAAGAAAAGGGAGAGGGACTTATCGCTCGAAGGTCTCTGTCGACAAGATCTCGGGAATCAGGATGCTCCGGATAATCCATGGGATTGGGTGCCGTCTGAGATTCGAGTCGAAAATCCGAGATCGAAATCTGAAGTCGTAACCTGAAACTGTACGAAACGTGGGATAGTCGGATGCAGCATGGTCGTAAAATTTTCCATGTTCATGCCAGGTTCGTTAGTTCTCTTCCCTGCATTTGTTGAATCTGACGCATAATCCTCTTTTCCAACTCGGTCAACCCGGGCACTTATCGCCGCGAGCTTCCCCTTCACCACCCTTTCCAGGGTTGCCACGTTCTGGGCTACTCGTTCAGCTCCAGCTGCCCTTGCCTCCACGCGGTCGACCTTGCTGACCAAGTCCGACATTTTCACCGCAAGTGCCTCCTCGAGCCTCACCAGCCCGTTTGCCAGGTCCTGGTTGGTAATGCCAGAATCCTGGTACTCCTCCATCAGGAACCCACGCCTTGGGCTGCGCGCCGCACTTAACTCCTCTACCTAGCCTCAAGGCTGACAACAGCCTCGTTCAATGCCTGAACCCCCCCGGCAATTTTACGGAGCTGCTTCAGCTCATCCGCCGTGTCTGAAACCAGCTTCAGCGCCGGCCGGACGATCTCGTTGACCAGGCTCGCATAATGGCGATCCACCCTCTTGAACGGCCGCTCTCCGATCCGGGTATCCTTATCCTGGTTGGAACCGAACATTTCCCATTCCCCTTGGAGGACAGACTGTCTGTGTCTGAGCTCCCTCAGTTTCCTTTCCATCTCGATCTCCTCGATTCCTAACCGTTGCGGCGTACCTGGTCTCGACATCCCTGTCAGTGGGTATGCCAAAAAGTCAACCGTCCCCGGGCGGAAATCCGCCTTACCTAGCTCGATAGCCTCCCTGAGAAGTGTCTCGGGAGACGTTTCCTTCCACTGGAAGGTATTGGCCCCCAGACAATACCCTTCCAGAGGGCCCTCCTTTTTCGCCCTTTCCTCCTGGTCCGACACCGGCTTACTCCGGTCCTCGTCGGTCAACGGCTCCCAGTCGATCTTACGACTGTAGAGCTCGCTTTCGGACCCCTCAAAGCTCCGGCCGCGTCACAGGCGTAGAGACCCCGGTTTTATACTAGATTTATTTATTTATACTAGATTATTTATTATACCCCTGAGGGCACTCTTGCCTTTCCCCCCTCCTGCTGGCTAGCCAAGAGGTCTGCTCCCTTGAACCCCTTGACTCAGCCAACACCTCCGAAAGCCAATCAGCCTTTCTACTCCCCGAACTGCTGAGAGCCGGCCAGGCACTAATTTTAGAAGGGCATTTGAATAGCCCTCCATGCGAGCATGGTTGGTTTAAGGAGTGCCTGAACCTCATGTTCTTAACCTCCCCCCCTGCGGCAAGCCGCAAGGGAAACATCTCCATTTCTGGAGCCTTCCGAAGAAGTACCCATTTGCCGAAGCGCTATGGGTGAAGTCGTGCGTTTCAGCTCGCACTCCCGGCTATGCAGGCCGGTCCCCGAGTTATTGTTTGCAACGTAACTCACACGCCGGGAACCTGAGTTCCCCTCCCCCACCTCTGTTCAGCTTTCGCCTCCCAGTAGGGGTATGGCAACCACAGCCCCCACGACTCCTACCTCTACGATGGGCAGACCGGTGATGCTTTGCCCTGAGGACGCTGCATCGGTGGCCTGGGGCTCCCATCGCCCGTGGTACCATTTTGGGCTGAGCATCATCAGGGAAAAACCCCAATGGTGCCCCTCCCTTGAGGTCAGAATGGTTGCTGACCCGGAATAGAGAAGAGGTCTCTATTCGCTACCGCTTCCCGAGCCCTGGCCTGGGCAGGGACACGGAGGATACGGTCCCTGGTTGTTCGGCGTTGGACGAGCGCACAGCGCCGCCCAATCACCTTGCACTCCTAGCGTACACAGTACCATCGGCAGTGCTACTTATTAACTACAGCTTATTTCCTAGACATCAAGTACATTCAATTCATGTCGTATCCTACCAGTGTCCCGCTCCCGCCGTGCCAACATCTCCTCCATTTGCAGAGAGATGACACGACCAGAGCTTAGCACTTCCGCCAACCCGGGACTTTAGAAGGGCAGAAGGTTGATGGAGTCATTCTCCGTTTTCATCATATTATTTTCGGTTTTTCTTTGGAGTGGGAGGTCTGATATGGCGGGAGCCTCGCCAACAGTCCTGTTCTCAAATTAAGAATCGGATGCAGCCACAGATCGCTCCTCAAGCAAGTCTGCTCTAATCTTGTCTAAACTTTCCAATGTCACCGATCCATGGTGTCCACGATCTTTCCTCTCCAGTCGTGTTGTAAGAAGAAGAAGATGACAGAGGTATTCTCCCACACTCTTCTAGTGGGTGGTGATGCGAGGCGGGTGGGGGAGAGGGGGCTGGTGTGATGGAGGGGGAAAGGAAGTCGTAAGGCCCCTGTGAGCTGGTTAGAACAGCTGATCAGAGGGTGCGGGGTGGGGGGCTGTTATCAGTGACGTCACTGATACGCAGAACCCCCTTTTTTATACTACTTAGATGGCTTCTCCATCGACTTTCGACATAAAAAAGTCCAAATCCCTAGATTGCTGATTAATGGTAACATCTCCCGGATCAATATTTCGTGCACATACCCTATCGTACACAGTTTGTACAAGATTACAAAAAAAATCTACTTCGACGGGATTTCCGTCATATTCAGGGAGATGATCATAATCCTCTTTTCTAATTTGATATCTCGCCATTTCTGTGGCAATAGCCAATTTAGATGGTTGTAGTATAATTTTCGAATCTGGCATCTAAGGCCTTATGACTTCGAACTTCTTGCTTACCTAAATAATAACCATTTAATCTTTTACCACGGCTGGCTATTTCCACTCGTGGGTTCCACTTGAAGACTCGGCTACGAACTTCCAGTTCTTATTCTCTGCTGTTATTACCGAGCTCATTTGAGTCCAGAATTGTTTAACCGTAGTCGGGAATCCAAGCGAGGTCGTTTGCAAACTCAGCGTCTGACCAGTTCTCATCATTCCATTCAAGCTGGGTACATCCGAAAAGACGATCTCTAGCCTGCATATAGTCGTCGGGGACTCCTTGGGCGAGAACTGTTCTGCACCTCTCTGATACCCTATCTTCAAGGGTAGGTCTGCTCTGTATGTAATCTGACGAGAAATTACGAGTCGATAGATAGCTCACTACAGACCGTGTAAAAGCTTTTCTAGCCGCATCTCTTGCCAGAAACCTGTTGTCTGGTAACACAGGAGCCAAAACCTCTAGGCATGCCACAGTCAGTCGATTGGACTGATCCCAACCCCGAAGATAGGGCGTTAACTCGCTTCTCATATGGTTAGAGCCATAGAACGTCAGGAGATACATGGGTACGGTGGTTGAAAAGTTCGTACTCGTATGGACTTGGATACGTGTTGTGATTAGCTTGAGTAACTTGATAGAGTTCGGAATTGTAGGAGTCGACTGGAGGAATACGAAGGTTAGTCAGTGGTGCCCAACGTGGGGCGGGCTACAAGATAGTTAACTTCAGTTGCAAATTTTGCGTCAGTTAGCAAAGTACTTTCTGCGTATTGATTTGCCGGTACTAGTGGCAGTGCATGCCAGGTAGGAAGTGTTGTGGGCTCGATTGAGCGGAAGAGTGGAAGGATGTAGTCTGTTGAAAGTTGCAGTTGACTTACCGTAGGTGCGCCGGGTTCTTGGATTTCGATAAATCTAGAAATAGCGTTTAGGACATTAGTTCTGTTTACTGTGAAGGCTTCTAGTTCGGTCTCTGATTTGATATCAATTAGCCTCAGCCATAACATTGCCGTGTAGTAGTAAGACAGTTCCTCTTTTATGAGTTTCCTGTCTATCTGCGTCACATCTTTGCTGTATTCACGATATGTCTCAATCGCGAGTTGTGGTACGGCGGCGTAGCTTGACTCGAACTTTTGCCTTGGCGCAATTGGAACAACGGTCACGTTTGGCCCGAAGATCGCTTCTGAAATAATTAAATCATTGCGTTGACTTGTAGCCGTTTTGTTCTCGTTTTTCAAAATCGGCTTGGGTGGTGTGAGTGCCCGTTTCGTTGCTCTCGTTTGTGACGTGCGTGGCTGTCGTCTGGACGTTGGGACACGCTGTCACTCGGCTTCAACATTGCGCGGCCTTTCTTCGATCGAATCTTGGCTGGATCGAACTTTTCCGGTTTGCCTTTGTAGTTCGGTGTGAGGCGGGCGACGTCTTCAGGAGAGAAATGTTTGAAAATTATTATAACGAATATAGAAAGTATTTTAAATAGCCCAAGACAGCAAAAGCCAATCGGAAAAGGCTCTCCCACAATGAGGTATTGGCTCATGAGTATATACATCAGTTGGCAAAAACACCTTTTGCAAGGGATCTAATAAACGCTACTACCCAGTACATCTGCAAAGGATTAGTTGTGGTGCATCCGTTTATCTTGTCACAAAGGCCAATCACGTCGTAAGTGAAGACAGCTTTTCCATTCCTCTTTGCGTACATCAGTAGATAGAGCTTTCTGAGGATGCCCATTGTTCCCTCTTCTGGGCTTCGTCCGAGGACACCCATGGCGAAACTTTCAGTGATTCTCTCTGAGATCCAAAATTGGTGGGTGTTTATCAAGTTTTGTGTGAGATCTTTTGTGTGTCTTGTGATCTGTTGTGTTCATAAATGGTCGAGTTATATGATCATCACGTACTACCTATCACAACTTAACTATTATCAAACTGTAAACTATTAAAACAAATGTCAAAAGGGGCGGATAACAATAACATCTGCATATTCCGGAGCGATGGCTACAACATTCGCATACAAAAGGCGGATAACTACTGCCAGTACACGCCAATTCAACACAGTAGGGCGCTAGTAGAAATATTTGACACTTGCCGCTGGCAGCAACCTGTGGTAAGATTGTGGGTTGAGCATCCAATATGTGTTTGCCCTTGATGGTGAATTATTGAATTGAATGTGAAACTTGAAAGTAAAAATGGCAATCCGATCCCTAGTTGACATGTATATCGTCGAAAATAAATGAAAATTTAGTCTTTCGATGGCGACTTCGTTGTGAGTAATTAAATCGCAAAATATTTAGCTAAATTGATTGATCAGGGCTCGAGACAAGTTCTGCAAGATTTTGATTTTGATTTTCAATTAATAAACGCAATGAATTTGAAGTAATTAGAGAATTTTCGAGAGTTGAAGTGATATCATCACCTGGATGGGAGTCGTGAGAAGATGGCGGTGTCCAATTCGGTTCCATCGCAAAAAAAAAATGTCGAGTTGAGATGTGGGCTCACGAACCGCTTCTGATATCGTCGTAAATAAAAGAAATACATCAAGCTCTGGGCCCAGTTTGCAGGCTGCTAGTCCTCCATGCCTCAATGAAATTTACTGAAAGTTGGATGATCTCAATTGGCATTACTACGGCTTCTCCTGATGTTGGTCGGTTCAGTGTGTTAAGGCTCCCAATCATATCGGGTGATAAGTCTATGGCCGTGTGTACTTGCATAAACGAGGTATTGTCCCCTAAATTCCTGAACTCCGTGTGGTAGATGTCATGTGTTTCTCAAGCTCCTTTCTTGTGACCGGAGGGGTGAGTTGAGTTTCTGACTCGTGTTATCCGTGAATTTATGGCAGTTGACACAGTCGGGAGACTTGGAGGCTGGGTTGCTAACTGCAAATTGAGGCGGACCTCAGTGTTCTCTTTCTGCTAGGGATCTTACATCCGGAGCTGACCAAGTCCCTAGTAGTTGGAGCCAGAGATCTTTATCGCCGACAGTTCTGCGCGATTATCAAGGCAGTCAGGGTCATTTGTCAGATGAATTGACGCGCATGAGTCTAAGTGCCATTCCTTGTCACTAGAGATGGCCGATTGAGAATAGGTAGGAATCTATAGGTGGCCTCACCCTAAGGGATCCCATTCACATATTGTTGCTTGAATGATGTCAGCAGTCATCGTGAGATAGTTTTCAATATCAAGCCCTGGATTGGCCTGTGGCGTCGTCTCTCGAACCAAGATTCACTCATTTCCCCTTGCTTGCAAAGTGCCATTACTACTCCCCCAATGGCAGCTACTAGTCACATCAATGTTCTCATCTGCAAAGTGCTAAGAGGGCAAACGCCTTTCGAGCACCCGTAATCATGTCGAGACTAAAAGAAATCCTAAATCAGAATTCAGAACAAGTGCCCATCATACCTTTGGCTTTTGGTGACACCTTACCAGTTCCTTTGATGTTGCAGGTAAAACAGATAGGACCACTCACCTCTCGGTGCTAGTCAGGGAGATCTTATCAAACGCCTACTCACGACGAAGATAATGGCATTATCATGTAAATCGACGCCCCCATGTACTTATTACAACTTGCAATCATTTTTGCCTGATCGATGGAAATGTGTTTTTTTCAATTTCCTGTCGAATCGTTTGGCTTTCGACAGGGGGTGAACTGAATCGAAATTGCTGGCCACGCAAACGGTTGAATTTTCATTCCATTTTACAACGGCCACAATCTACTTATCCTCATATGCATCATCAAATGGACGACATTAAGCAGAAAGGAGCCATCTACAAATTTTGAGTTTTCCATAATCTCGCATCAAAGATTTGGCTTGTTGGTAAATCCGCTGATGACTTAACTGGGTTGTTTCTTTTTTCCTCGGAATAAAATTTGAATTCTGCATCTTTTCCTAGGGAAAAAGAACTAATTACTTCACTGGAATGTTCGGAAATCGAGATTTTATGTCGATGGTTCCATTCTGAATAATGAGAAATTGCTGTACCGCAATCTGACTGACGAACCAACACAGCTGGCTCCGTTCTGAGAAATGATCAATCACTATCCTCAATCAAACGTGAGGTGCCTAGCCTGGCTGTATTTGAATATATTTTTTTCTTTCCAACAAAGAAATTGCGCAAAATTTATTTTTGAAAAAGTCGTTCCGCTAATGTTTTACTAGTAAGGTTATTATATGGATATAAAATATTTCTTCAATACCGACACTGATTTTTTTTAGTTGATAGGCCTGAATAATGAACACCAGAACATACACGTTTTACAAAAAATAATTTATTTCAGTAAAAGGCACATGGATGAGAAGATACCTTCGTAATACTTGAAGTATTCAGGGGGAACAGAATTTGTCCCCTCTCATCAGTCTCCGAAAATAGGCACTGGTTGGCAACAAAAAAAAGTGGTGGGTACACGTGCATGTATTAATAGTTACTCAGAAAATAATATAAACCACACAAAGAAAAATATCCCGTTTTCGAATATACATAAGAACATAGAATTTTTTTTTCTTACTCTCATCAAATTAACACTTGTTTTACAGCACAAAAATTTTCAATGAAAATGGCTTTAGCCTTTCGTTATCACAGTCAACAATTTCTTAGGCGTCTGTTAAGCTAAATGACTGAAAGAGGAAGTATTAAAAAATCTCATTTGAAAAACTCTGAAGGATGCAAAAAACAAACTTGAAACATACATGTGGGATGAGCATTTTTTGACTAGGTAGGTACCTACTAATCTTCAGTTTCAAAATCTAATGGTCCTCCGAAACCGTCTACGTCGTCGTCCACCGATCGACTACCTTGGAGGGAGTTGTAGAAAGGCTTAGCTTCTTTGGGTAGCAGATGCATTAGTGATTTTAAATCTTTTAGTTTTGGAGCAGCCTTTCCATTTTCCCACATAGGTACCAAGTTTCCTTGGAAAAAGTTGGTCCCGGAAGATGGTTTCCTCCCTTTAACTGCTTTTTTTTCCACATTGATTATCGAATAATCCGATCGAAAATCTGGCCTGCTGTAAATAACAAACGGCTCACTTTTGGTAATTTTAATTTCTCTTATTTGTAGCCAATTGATTTTCTCCTGGCTGGCTCCTTGCTTTCGATTGGTTATCATACCTTCCAATTTTTGCGTCCCCTTGAAGTCTTGCTGTCTCATTTTGGTAACAATGAACGGTTTCTTCTTTCTTGCAGTCTTCATCACGTTCATGTAGTCTTCTGGCAGGTAAAGTCTCTGAACGTGCGATAGAGCAGACTCAATGTCGCTGAAGTCGGTGTCGTTGGGTAGGAAGCTGTGTCCCGATACCAAAATTTGAGGTTTATTGTTTCCAGGCTGGGATGGGCTTCCAGGCAACATTTCAACATTAATACCATTTTAATGTTCCTGTTTTGCCCCCCGCACGAGTCACTCCACAGAATTAGGTGCCTAATTCCGGACCTACCTGATTTTCTATGTGTCTCATCAAGCAGGAGCCTATTTCCTGAGCCCCTCGACCAGCCATATCTTCTGTCCATACATAGCAGTGCCCTTCATTGTTTCGACACGAGTGAACTCCCGCATTATAAAGCCACAGTTGCCGTTTGTAGAACACAATGCTTGTTGGAATCCTGGGGAGCGGCAACGTTTTTTCTAAATCAAAAGTCAACACTTCGACAGCTTCTGTTTTGGCAGCAGCAATTTCTTGATCATGTTTCATCAAATTCCTCGTTCCCTGCCATAGCTCTTGGTGGGTTCTTTGCTCCTCCTCCAATGCTTTCTTTTCTTCATCAGTTGTTGCTGAAGTCAACCTTGCTGCTAATGAGTCACACAGATTACATGTATCTTTCTTGAGTGATTTGAACTTCAAATTGAAGTGCTTCAGGAAAATTCTCCTGTACGATGAAAAGCTCACAACGCCACCCACCTGACTAGCCATAGCATTATTGAAACTGCAAGAATAATTTTTTCTTCTGAAATTTAATTTTTCAGGTTTTATGGTGATGCTGATTTTATTCCAATTTTTATACCATATGTATTTCAATTTATTCCTTCATAATTGATTATACCGTTCGCCTTCCTCTCTTTAAAATTTGTTAAATCTCCACGTTTTTTCCATGCATTTCAAATAAGACAAAATTGCTCAACCGGAGTTTGCCCGATTGATAATTTTATCTTAATGGCTCTCTATATTTCTCCCCTTTTTTGTTAAAAAAATACCGATTTTCCACTTTTTCTGATCGAGGTTTCCCCCGAATCTCCGCTCGAGACCTGGCAACACTGTTTCGGACGCACATGTCGAACACAGTTGCAGATAGCACATGTGCTTGTTCTCATTGTTTCTAGCTTTAAGTGAGTATTGGACAGATTTGATTCCGGAGAGTGAATTGAAGTTATCTTTGAATCGTGCATTGTTGAAAAAATTCGACTTTGCGAAATCGAATTATAGTTATACATTGAACTGATTGGAAAAACCAGAAACTTCCAATTGCTGCGATCAAGCGATTTTCCGAAGTAGCAATTTATTATCGAGCGATTACGAATAGTCAGTCAGTCCAACTTGTGAACGCTGTTTAATCTTGTTGTGAAAAATGTGAAATTCGTACTGTCTCCCTAGTATTCCGGAACGGAAATCCGAAACCGATTTTAGATATACTTCAAAAATGTTCTATTCGTTGTGAATATTGCTCGTAGCCATTCTCTCCCGGCTTGTGAATTTGTAATCGATCTAAAACCCTCGAGCAATCTTCCGGATGCTCTTTATCCATCAGCTTTCTTTGATTTCTCATTCTTGTGATTGGGTACGTAATAATAATAATTTTTTTGGAAAGCGCATGCTGCGAGGATAACCGAATATTGGCTCAGAAGCGAGAGATAGCATCCGTAAAAATCGGGGAAGCTCGTGAATTCGCTCGAACTGTCGAATTGTTGTCACCAACTGATTCTGATGGGTCGAGGACTGGACGAGAAAATCTGTCTGACTTTTCGATCAGAAACTTTTTTTTAGCCTGCCGAGCACTTTCGCCCCTCCGGGCATCATCAGGGCTACAGGCATAATAAAAGGCATCCACGGCCACAGGTGTCCAGGGCTATGGATACTTTGTAATGGTGCTACGAAGCCCTGATGATGCCCGAGGGGCGAAAGTGCTTCGCAGGCTGATAAAAAACAAGAGAACAAGTCGCCATGTTTTCTCCCCCTCAATCTCAACAGCGGAAAATAATCGATGCGACAAAACAACAACGATTTATAGTTGTCATTTATCGGGACAGAGGTCGTTCAAAGCCAGATCTCCTACACCTCGGGCCTACAAAAATTACAATGTGCTAACAGGCAATTTTGAAAGATTTTTACTTACCTACTACATAATACTTGAGCTAATTACTTGAAGCATTATGTTTAGGTTAGTAAAAATTCATTCAAAATTGCCTGTTAGCACATTGTAATTTTTGTAGGCCCTGATGAAGGAAATAAATGTTTCCGAAAGCTCGGCGAAGGAGATATCTGGCTTTGTATGACCTCTGTCTTGATAAATCAACTATTAATTGCTGAGGGTCGATTTTCTTCTTCGATATTAAATTCATGTATATTCTACCGTCTCAGGCGATTCGAGCAATTTTCCACAGATTATTTCAGATATTTGAGCCGTAATTCGTTTATCCGCGTGGTATGTACTATGAAAAAAAAAATTAATTAATTCCCCATTCCAAATGTAACTGTTGTATCGCATGAATCGATGGTCTTTGTTGTAAAAAAAATGTTCTCGTTCGAGGTGATCAGTCAATACGACGATGACTTTTACTGTATTATAATTGTAACATATAACTCGCAATTTAAGCTAACGTTTTAATCGGATTATTGTTTTCTATCCGGCTTGAAAGCTCGATTATTTGTACATTTTGCGAATTGATTTCCTATTTTAACATGATTTCAGAGCCCGTCTCAAGACTTGAAGAATCTCACTCTGTGTACGCTCATTATTGATTCGCATGTAATTTATCGCGCCGATTTATTTTCTTAGAACTTGATTGTACATTTTTAGTATCAAGTTATCCAAATTTGACATTGTGAGGTCCGATTGCAAATTATATCATTCGAGCTACCGACTCGGATTAAATACTTCAATCGGCAGAATCAATATTTATGAACATAATAAGAGCAAAGCTCAATAAATACGCAGAAAGTAAAAAACGCTGCAATTGATTGTACAGTTGTTTATTATTCCTACGTCATGCACTTGTGTTACTGGAGAGTTATGGTGAATTTTGCGTTTTTTTGGAAACTTAAACGTGGGAGTTTTGGTAACTTTGTAGATTTATTTTTTTTACGTAAACGAGCTGTGTGCAAAGATGACACAGTTCTTCCATAAGTCGGTAACAGGAATAACCAATCAAGTAAGAAGCTTGTACTGACGGGGCAACATTATTTTTCTACAACTGTTATTGAAAAACTAGGTAGGAGAACGCGAAAATAGAAATACGCACGAATTAGCTTAATAATGAGGAAGTGCAGTATGTGAGCCTAACATACAATACAAGCCAATTTGGTAAAATGGGATAATTTTTATAGACAGCCAGCGTCAAAGATATTGGTTTTTCAAGACTGGGAAAATCTTAACAACGAAAAAACGGCATAAGGCGGAAGTACTGTGTGATCCAATCAATAGAAAATAAGTTTTATGAAACGGAGTCATTTTGATAGCAAGGAGACCCAAATATACAATATTGAACAAATAAAATTACTGAAAATGCGAATTACGAGGAAGTACGGTGTGTGACCCCAATAAAATCAAGCGATGTTCCCCCAGCGTTCAAATATATTCATTTTTTGCGACCTGTAAAAATCAAAATATAGCCGATATGCAAATAAAGCGGAAGTACTGTATGTGACCCAATTGATAAAACTCAGGAATCATTAAATCGTCGTCCCAAACATTTCAAGATCTTGAACGTTCAAATAATATAGTATATAGATATTTCTGGCCTGTAAAATACAAAATGCGCAGCGAAATCGTGAAAAAGGCTCAGAACGTGGAGATACGGTGTGTGAACCAATATCCAAAAAATTGAGCGTCATTTGCTCACCATAACAAACATTTTAAGACCTCAAACGTTTAAAAATATTGACTCTTATAGCCTGTAAAAATCGAAACAGAAAAAACTTTGAACGGTTATATCTTGGAAGTACTGCGTGTTATCCAAAATCCGGAAACAGCTAATTTTGCATAATTATTGAGAGAACATTCTCTGAAGATTCCATTCAGTTTCTTTCTTTTTTCACGATGATATGACGATTTACGTCACTTTCTGACCACAGAATTGATTCTGAGTATAGTAATATAAAATTTTCTTCCAAATTCCCCTCGGTTCCGAATTCGATTTTTCGGGCGATCACAATTTCCTTCCATTTACTACGTAAACATGAAACTAAAACACAGGAACGTAAGTGCAGTTCTATCAGGAGAGGATTTCGCACAATGATGAACCTTAAATTACATATATATTACTTTTTTGCGTCGTAGTAGGTAACACATGGGCGACAAAGTTATTTCTCATTCGACACTGAGCGAGGCTCCATGCCATGACCTAGCATAAAAATGAATAACCTCAGTTCGGACACGGATGAACGAGAATAATTGCGGCTCACTGTTGGTTCGATACACAACACGTCACAAATCTAACAGTTAGTGCGACGAGCACTAATTCTTTTTCTTCTTTTGCGATTCCGATCCGCGACCTTGACTTTGTTCGTAGTCCTGAATTAGTTTCTCTTGAATCTCGGGCAGAGCAGGGGAGTAGCGTGAATATTCCATTGTATATTCACCTTTGCCTTGAGTTGAAGATCTGAGCTCCGATACGAATCCGAACATGTCGTTCAGCGGCACCTGCAGGTACAATAAAATCACAATGACATGTATATCAAAACTAGAGCTACCAGGCTCAGCGTAATCATTTACTGGTAGAGGTGGGCGTTTTTCAGTGTTGCCAAGTCTCCCCTTTTTGGGGAAAAACTCCCTCAAAATGAAATAACTCCTTCCCTCTTTCCCTAAATCGTCTACAATTTCGTGTTCGTTTGCCTTTCTCCTTTTTTAATGTGAAATGTAGAAAAAATAAAATTTTGCAAAATAAGTCATTTTTTAAAGTTAACAAGTTGTGATAATTTTCATTTGCTAAGCATATGAGTGCCACAACTTCTCCTGATGAGTGTGTAAACAATGTATGTCATCCGTTGTTGGGGTTGAGGGGGAGAAAACCAGGGCGACTTGTTCTCCTGTTTTTTATTGTCGGCTTGCCAAGGCCGTGGATACCTTGTGATGGTGCTACGAAGCCCTGGTGATGCCCGAATGGGCGAAAGTGCTTGGCAAGCCGACGATAAAAAACAGGAGAACAAGTCGCCCATGTTTTCTCCCCTCAACCCCAACAACGAAGAACGATCAATGCGATAAAGCTACAACAAAAAAAAATGTATGCCATGTCACCTGTACCTGCTTTGCCTATAGAGACACAACAATGGCGTCTACGTGTTTTACCATGTAGGCGTAATTGAAACTGCGAGAATAATTTTGTATTCTGACATTCAATTTTTCAGGTTTCATTGTGATTCTGATTTTATTCCAATTTTTTTTACTTAATGCATTTCAATTTATTTCTTCATAATTGATCATACCGTGGGCCTCCTATTCTTTACAAGAATTTTTCTAAATTTTTTGATAAATCTGCAAGTTTTTTGCATTTCAAATAAGACAAAATTGGTCAACCGGTTGATTATTTTATATTAATGGCTATGTATAATTCTCCCCTTTTTTGTTTAAAAAACAACCATTTTCCCCTTTTCATGATCGAGAGTTCTCCCAAATCTCCGCTTGAGACCTGGCAACACTGGTTTCTCCTACAGGGTCGGGCAGTGGAACCTCCCGCATTTCAAAAACGCTGAAAATGATTGTACAGTGGATTATTCGCTTCAATAATGTTTTAAGAAGACTATCCATTTGCGATGGTAATTATTGAAACATTTGTGAACGTTCCCGCCAAAAAACAGTGTTAACTATAGGGGAAAACTCAGTAGCAACTATTGTATTTTAATAATTTTTATTTTGCTTAATTTTCTAATATAAAATCTGAACTTTTCGCCTTACGGTACAGTTGAAGAGTGTGTCGACGAGCATTCCAACGAGTATGGAACGATTTTTATAGCTCTACAGCTTACCATATTCGTGCGATAATATTTAATACTCACTTCTGCAAATATTGTCGCCCATTGATTGTTGCCTTCAAGGCCTACGATTATTCCATGTCGTTTGGTCAAGAGGCCGATGATTTGTCCTTGATATTCTTCAGGTATAGCCACCTCGACCATCATGATAGGTTCAAGAATTTGCCAGTTGCCCTCTTCGAACACTGTGGGGAATATTTTTGCTCATTAACGGTTCAGTATGCAAATTTACAGAATCGAATTGTTGGAGCCATAAACAATGTTGTAGAGTGTAGTGGGAAAAAACTATTTCTCTATTTCCACGTAAAAGTAGTGGTGTGGATAGACCACTAAGTACTTCCACATTTGAGTCGGTAACAGTGATAGCCAATTATAAAATCAAGAAACTCGTACGAAGGCCGAAAAGTTAGTTAATAACAGCTCAACTGTTTTGTTTCAAATTAACTGTTATTGAAAAAACTAGCCGGGAGACTCAAAACGCACGAATTGGGTTGATAATGCGGAATTGGACTATGTGAGCCCGACGATACAACCCAAGAAACCAAACCGGCTGAGTAACAAACCTTGTCGTATGGCGCCTTGAGCGGCCAAGAAGAAGGCGAGTTCACTGGAATCGACAATGTGGTGAGCGCCATCTTGGAGTTTAAAAACTAATCCAGAAAGTTTATGGCCCGATAGTAAACCTGTCAAATGAACGCAAGTTAAGGACAATTTAAACAATTTTACTAGAATCCCTTTCGATGAAATTATAATATTAAATTCCATGCATCCCCAGTCTTATTGAAGTATAACTGACCTTTATTAGACATTTCCATAAAGCCCCTTTTCACTCCTGGAATGAACTGTTTCGGAATGTTAGGGCCGGAAGTTTCATCTTTGAATAAGAGCTGAGTGTTCAGATGAGGTGGTAGCGGCTTTAGAATAAAAACAAATCGCTGTAGAGTTGGCATAGAGAAATGTTGCAGTTGGAATGTTGAGATATGAATAAGAAATCAATATGAAAAATAAAATAAATTTAAGGTCAATCGCGCCGGCGGTAGGGTAATGGATCGATAGCTCCAGAAAAAATGCGTCTCAGCATAACGTAAAAACCTGGAACGGAAATGTTCCGTTTGAGGATTTTTTTTGTCTTCCTGCCGACGACTTCCGTAGCCGAAAAGATGGAGATTAAGAGAAAAAAACTGCCTCACGACAAGAAAAAAAGCGCACAAAATGGAAAGGTAAAGTGAGAAAAAAAAGGGAAGACGGATCGTCAGAACGTGCTTCAAGAACAGACAGTCAGAGTAGGAGTCGGAGCCGTATTACGTGTAGCGACAGTGTTGCCTGAGATCATCAACAAGCGGTTGGGGGAGAGAAATTTTCCCACTGTGTTCCCACACCCAAATCGATGACCCCTTCCGAACTTTTCACAGCACAAATCCAATTATCAACATGGTGTTTCCAGCCAATCGGGATGCGAACTTAACATTATGTTAAATTATTGGCAATTTACAACTAGTAAAAAAAATATTGACACACAAAGTACCAACCTCAATGACGCCAATAACTCGTGCAAACTGTCCTTGTCCTCCTGACTGCTTCTTGTGCAAATAGTCAAAAGTGCATGGGGCGACTAGCGTTTCACGAAACGAAACTTTCGGCTTTCCAAGGGTTACAGGGCAGCTATACTCCCTTTCCATTCTCTGAAATATGAAATCATTAATTGAACACAAGAATAAAATTGAACAAAGGAATACAACCATCTTCTCTGTCCACGCCCCCACGGAGGAAGCTGACGATTGGTCAAGGAGGCCAAGGGCCACATCGGCCTGTAGCGCCAGTGGAAAAAAAATCTTGGCAGAAAAATGAAACAAAAAAAAAAAAGAAAAGAAAGTATATTCAGCAGTGTTGTAGGATTTTGCCCAAACTCATCAAGTTCAGCCTTCATAATAACTGAGTGGGTCTTAACAAAAATGAAACTCCAGTTACCTGGGCGTAGATCTCCAAATGAAGCTCTCCCATTCCAGATACGAGTGTCTCCTTATTATCAGGATCGTAAGAAAATTGAAAAGTCGGGTCTTCCTTTGTAAAACGGGCGACAGCTTTGCTGAAATTATCCCTATCTTTGGTGTTATTCGGGACGATGGACATCGAGACTACAGGATCCGGGATGTGGATGGATTCCTGAAACAGAAGCACCGATTCTTTCTTTCAATTGCCGCTCAGAATCGTTCACTGCTTCGCATCACTATACCGTACATATTTCTAGAGTTGTCAATTATCGGGATGGAGGTCATACAAAGCCAGATTACTCCTTCGCCGAGCTTTCGGAAAAATTTATTTCCTTCATCAGGGCTTGGACTTGATAGTTTTTTATTTTTTTGACACAGTTACCAAATTTTAATGTTCCTATAATTAATGTTGACACCATGATGATCTCCAAGCCCTGGTGCTTAAATGCTGCCCTTAATTATGCTCAAAAGCTCATTTCAATTACAGATGAGTTGATTTCTTAATCAAACTAAAATTTAATAGTTGAATTGATGCTTCAAAGATACTACACTCACCAAGGTTAGCTTGAGCTTCGGATCAGTTACAAAAGTGTCGCCACTGGCGCAATCAACGCCGAACACAGCAAATATGTCACCAGCGTAAACTTCGTCCACATCTTCCATTTGATTAGCGTGCATCCGAACGAGCCTTGGGATCCTCACCTGTACAGAAAGAGTAGGTAATCAAGAAGCGTTTACATTTGTACTTCCATGTTCATGTACGAGGGATATCCAGAAAGTAAGGTTACAAGTCTCCTGAAGGGCACAGGATTTGTTTTCGTTATGAGTGGCATACCTGCTTGTAGAGGGGTTTGTAACGGTCAAAATAAGCCCAACCACGTGTCAGTCAGTTGAGAAATGGGGTCGCAGGAGCAGTTTCCGTCAACCTCTGAAGGTGCTGTTCCCTCCACCTACCTACCGCCGAAGATTCGGTCAGTCATTGGGATATTTCGATATTGTGAACATGCCAGGTTGGCAGGACTGTATGTAAGTTGCATATTCTTTCCACAAATTAGACGAACCAGTTGATGAACCGTAATCCACGGAATGCGTTCTATCATTATCCTTCCACTTCATCACAGTCATCAAGTTCCCGACTATGCGTCACGAATCTGCTTCCGAAATCCATCGTCAGCTTGTGGGCACTTACGGACCTGAGGTAATGTCACGTCAACATGTTTTCAAGTGGTTAGGCTTTTTAAAGAAGGTCGCACGGACACTCACGATGAAGAAAGGAGTTGAAGGCCGTCTCTCAGAAGAGCTTCTGCAGCGAGTGAACGAACAAATTCGCGGTAATCGTCGAGTGACCATTGACACTCTTCATGAAATGTTCCCACACATCTCGCGAAGCCTTTTAAAACATCCTATTTGAAGCACTCATGGTACTTCTTTAACTAGTTGGCTCCTGACTTCTGGGCCTGTCTTGATGAGGCGGCACCACAGGATCAGCAAGTTTGAACCAATGATGAAGTCGAGCTGATCGAAGCTACTCCCAACTTCGCACAGGCACGACTTCAATATGGAAGAGAATCTATCGTGTCTCTATGTCACCTTGCTCCAAAGGTTCGATAGTCTTTCCTGTGGAGACGCCTTCCAATGAAGGTTCTTCTACAGAGCAGTCGCCTGCGACTTCACAAGATCTGAAAAGGTTCGTTCCCCAGAAGAAATTGTTTCAAAACCGCCTGAAAGATCTCCGTACCCTCAACTTCAACGAAGATCACCCTGTCGTTATCCCGAGAATGATCTCCATTGAAAAATCAGTTGGGGAGAATGTGATACAATAGTTATAAACTGTACCCGTTGAGACAGAAACACTTTAGCTACCCTTTCAGCAAATTATCCTAATTCCAAATATTCAGTTCATAGTAGAATTATACTGATTAAAGCTTTAGTTTACCGATTGTATTTTCTTCAGTTCAGATTAATGGTCCTTTAGAGGGCAAAATCTCTAGTAACATCACCTCTATTAAGTAAATTGCACCTTGAGCAATTGGTCCTTGTACCTGTCTTCACTTATTTTCGTCCAAGTGAAAACGGGTGTTTTTGTGCTTATAGGAACCAACAATTTTTGTAATTTGGGAAAATAAATCTGCGTTGATTTCGAACAAGGTAGGCTCATTCATTCTGATAACAAATCTTCAACTCAAACGAGACGAGAAATAAAAATCATACTCTAAAAAATATATTAGCCAAGAGCACAAACCTTTTTTTTAGTACGAGCGTTGAAAATTGTGTCACCCTTCTGTAACATGCCTTGATAACACCGCAAGTAGGTAAGCTGGCCGAATTTTCCCGCTTCGAGTTTGAACGCCAAAGAGATGAACGGGTTATTTCCGTTACGAGCCGGGTTCAATAAAACTTTCTCAGGTACATCTTCACTGGAAGAATATCGCAAATAAATTGATCAGTTTAGTAGACAATGAATGCACCACGCAGGACAAGATAACACAGGGGGAACACAGGATACAGATGGAACACAGGGACACTGGGACACGGGGGGGGGGCACTTGATTACAGGGGGAATTCATTCTCAGAGTAAATGCGGCACAAGTTTGAGGTCGATGGAAGTAACAATTAAAATTGTGGAACCTACACGTCGGATGATTTGTTATTGAGAGCGTAATTTTGAACATCGCTCGGACAAGGTAGATATTGGAGGACGGCGTCGAGCAAAGGTTGGACACCTTTGTTCTTCAGGGCGGTTCCCAACAGAATCGGAGTAAATGTTCGGCTGAGGCAGCTTCTCCGGATTGCCGCTTTCACCTCAGTTTCGGTTGGCACTTTTTCCTCTGGAGGAAGAAACGGATAAATAGCGTTATTTCGTTCACAAGAAAAACGTTGGATATCAGTCAGCGCATTATAGTAAAACAAGTAAAAACGCACAAAGGTTGATAATGCTTCTGCAGTCTGTGAGCCTAAAGCCGCGTATACACTTGCGAGCCAGAGAAACTCGCCGAGACTGACTCCGAGACCAGTTGAGGAACTGTCCACACATCGAGAGAGAAATGCTAGAGCGCGAGACCTCTTTTGGTCTGCTCTAGAAACTACTCTAGGAGCCGTCTCCACTTCTCTCGTGTGCTCTCAGCTCTCGCTCTACCGCAATAAATGTCCCCGTGTAGACCGACCTTTACGAGCTGCTCCGCTCTCGCTCGTCACGTGCTTGTCGAAATTTTTTCCTTCACGAGCCAGGGGGAAAAGAAACACACCGCGAGCGCGTTTAGAGCCAACTTTTCAAACATTGCCAAGTTTCTTTTCACCGCAATAGGAAGCCATCAAATTAACAATTTTAATTCTTCATATTTCTGCAGGCAATTTCAAGTCATCACTTATCTCCCTCCATGCGTCGTCTTTTAATTTTTTTTTTCTTCAAAAATGATCACCATGTTTCGGATTCCACAAAAGCCTATGGGATTTGTACACTTCAATTAATGATATTTGAAGATCTTGAGACCACTCCATGTCGAGAACTAGAGCACAACTGAAAGAAAAAATATAACAAAATGAAAAAAGGCCAGGTCATGCTCGCGAGCCAAAGAGCACTAACCAACTTGACGAGCAAAAGCCTTTGATCTCACTAAAAAACCGGCAGGAGACGGAGCGCCTTACATGTTAAGCTCGTAACGCTCTCGTCGGAATTAAAAAACGACCCACCTTAAGAGCGGATCTTAATACGACCCGCTGCGCTCTCGCTTGGCTCGCAAGAGTATACGCGGCTTAACGATACAAGCCAAGTTTCGAAAAAATGAGATCATTTTTATAGCAACTACACCTAAAAATAAATCACCAGCCCTTAGGTGTCGTTCACTCATCGTTACAAACATTTAAAAACCTCCAGCATTCAAATATAAATCCCGTCCCCCTGAGGAAGGAAATAAATTATTCCGAAAGCTCGGTAAAGGAGATCTGGCTTTGGTTTGACCTCTATCCTGATCAATGACAGCAAATACCAATACTATGTATCTAAAATAATAATAAATTGTAAGGCCCACAACTTGGTCCGCGTTTTACGGCACTTGATGCAGATAAAGGCTCAAAGATTATAATATTCACAAAATACATTAATAAAATATATGATTATACAAGAAGTTTGTTCAAATATACAAGAGAAAAAAACTGTAAAAAAATTGAGCTCCTTCGACAAAAAATTATGAATGATTTCAAAATAATAGTGCTTATTTTATGAGTTCGTTGAGCATGAATAGATGTTTTCAAGTTAGGAATACGCTTAAAAGGAAATCGGGAGTACCAACCTAAGAACATTTCGCCAAGAATTTCGTCAGCGTTCGACACATTTTCGATCAATTCTTGCCGCCTTTCCTCTGCTAATACTCTCAACGGTTGAGGAATTTCATCTTCTCTAATTTGCTCTCTGAAACGAAACTTTCGCATTAATCCTATTGCCATGGTAATATCTTAATTGAAGAATTCATTCTAACACTGCTCACCCAAAATGTCCTTCGAAATACAATGCTTTCCTGTCTATAATGTCAATAAGTCCTTCTACGTCGCTTTCAAGCCCAATTGGTATCTGAAGAGGTGCAGCGTTATGGCCCAGTTTGCTCCTAAAAAATAATAGTTGAGCTGAGCTGTAAAATGCAACTAGGGAGAACAGCCAATGCGATCCGAGATTATGTAAATTATATCATTTTCATAACAAAAAGTCAAGGAATCTCGGTACGTACCTGATTTGTGAAGTGACTCTGTCTGGATTGGCTCCCATTCGATCGAGCTTATTAATAAAAGCGATACAGGGCACGCCGTAACGTTTCATCTGGCGGTTAACAGTTAATGTTTGACTTTGAACCCCGCCAACAGCGCAAAGTACGAGAATAGCTCCATCTAAGACACGAAGGGCTCTTTCAACTTCAACGGTGAAATCTACGTGACCTGCAACATATCGAATGCATATATCGAGTATGAATAACATTTTAAACATGATTTTTAAGAATCGTCTTAGGATGATAGATAATTAAATTGTACGTTAGAAGAAGAAGAAAGAAGTTTATTCAAGACAAAAAAACACATCAATAAACATTATACGGCATGGTTTTATTTACCATCTGACGGGGTTAGGTACAAGTAGGTATCAAAAAATGAGTAGGAAATGGCTGAAGAGGTTAGTGACCTTAAAGGGGGAAGTCCTAGAGAATTCAATAGATAAATATATATATAATATAATATGGGCACTTGTTTATTTTTATTTAATTTTCTTTTTTACGCATCAAAATTAAACTCATTCACCATAAACGTCTATATCGCCAAGCCAGTTGCGCGTACTAATGGCTTCCAATTTGGCCCATTCAAAATTCGGATTGCACCATCTCGATCGATTTGCATTGCATTAAACACATGTGCCCTCCCAGGACTGGGCAAATGCAGAGAAAGTGGAAGAAGTCCTCACACTCCCTGCGGTTGCACAATGGGCATTCGTGCCTTGCCATTCAAGTTGATCACTTCTGCTCGCATTTTAAAAGCCCATCTCACCACTAACAAGTACATGACGATTCCAGCAACCGGGCTGGCGCATACCCGCACACGCGTTCCGCCTAACCCTGAGCCCAACCTATCCCTCTACGGATGACCTCCTCATCCACAATCCGGGGAAGCCTCGTGGAAGGCATTTTGACGACTTTGATGAGGTGTTCATCAACTTTGGCATGACAACGGCTCAATTCTCTTACAAACCCGCTACCTCAATTTTAAGGGTATTTTTAGGGAGAGAAAAGTAGTATTTGTTAACGTTTTTCAGAAAAAAAGGATTATTCGTTACTTATTTCTATAGATTTTTGGAGGCTGAATCGAATGGGACAATCGCATGCTCGCTAGCTTTATTGGTTCCCGAGTTATCCCAATTTTGTGTTGAACTTAATAACTCGAGAGTTCTTGAAGCTATAAAAATCGTTCTTTACTCGTTGGGAAGGTGTACCGATAGGCGAAAAAATTAGCTTTCAATTTGGAAATTAAGAAAAATTAAAATGATTAAAATTACAATAGTTACTACAGAGTTTTCCCTCACAGTTACCATTCTGTTCTTTGATGGGAACGTTAAAAAATGTTTGGAATAATTACCATCACAAATGGATAGCCTTCTGAAATCATTATTGAAGCAAAGGAATAATCAACCACTGTTCATTCATTTGCGGCGTAGTAGAATCATGACCAGCTAGTTTTTATTTATACTAATTTCTGACCAAAATATTGTAGGCAGCTTCAGCTCTTGTTCAAACCCAATAGGCTCGTACTTACCAGGAGTGTCAATGATGTTGATGTTGTGATCCTTCCACATGGAGTAAGTGGCAGCCGATTGAATGGTAATACCACGTTGCCTTTCTAACTCCATAGAATCCATTGTGGCACCCACTTGGTCTTTACCTTTGACCTAAAAACGACAATTCAGTTTAACATGTACTGTGCTGATTGGCAAGTAGGAAGAGATCAATTCAGTGTGCCAAGTCTCCTGTTTTAGGGGGGAAATCTCTCCCAAAAGAAAACTAAATAAGTCTTATCCCTTTACCCTAAATCCTCTCCATTTTCATTATTTGTTCCCTTTTCCCTTTTTTCGTATGAAATATAGAAAAAAATAAAAATTTAGCACATAAGAAATTGTTGGTAGTTGACATGCTGACAAGTTGAGTCGTAATTTCGGCGCATGAAAATACATTTTATGCTATTTTGAATAATCCATCTTCCTCGATAGTTGAGTGTACATAATAATGTAACCTGTTCTACTTATAGATACACAACAATTGGGCAGAAGTGTTCTACCATGTAGGCATAATCGTAACAGCGAAATTAATTTTTTTTAAGTGAAATAAATAGTTTTAAGTGAAATAAAAATTAATTAAATTACAATAGTTGCTACCGAATTTTCCCCTATTGCCCAATCTGTTTTTCGGTGAGAACCTTCACAAATGTTCGGAATAATTACTATCACAAATGCATAATCTTCTTCAGTCAGTTATTGAAGCGAAGGAATAATAAACCACTGTACAATCATTTGCAGCGTTTTTATATCACTGTTCGAACTGAAAAACGGTTTCTTCGAATTTTAATATTTTTAGACAGTTAACTAAAAAACGCCCACCTTTAATTTCTACTTCAATTTCCAGTTTTTTATCGTCAAAAAACTGATACTGCGTCGATTCGACCCGATTTACAAAACTTGACTCGAAAGGGCGCTCAATGCTCGATTTACGCCTTTCGATTTCTCGTTTCACGATTGTATCATTGGCGGAAAAACAATCGAAATTCGACATGGGGTTGAGGTAGAGACATTGATTGCAACGTTATCTCATATTTCGTTTTTATATTTCTACTAGCGCTTTCGCCGCTCTGGGCCTCTTCAGGAAACATCTTCTATATAAAAGTTTTTTAAAAATTAGGCCTTTTTTTGTAGTATCATGTGATCACCTCTAGTCATTTTTGAGTCGTATTATTTTAATGTTAAATTCGCCCCGTTCTAGTCACCCCTGCATTTAAATCTAGTCCCCTATTTATTTTAATTTATTAGACTCTAGGTTTAAAAAGCGGAAGTGTTCTAAAAAAATATTCCCAATTCATGACAATCCCAACCTTGTGGAGCTATGGCTACCCTCGTTAATGTTCACTTCAGTTTATTTTCGTTTCATATTTCGACGCAAAATTATTGCTTTTCAATCACTTGGTTTCAGTTTTATAATTTTCATTTTTCGAACATCTGGTCTCCAAATTCAAATTTTCTTAGTAACAAAAATTCATAATAAATTCATTCGTATTCGTTCTCTCAACGGGGTAACTCATTTATAACATTTAAAACAAGTTCATACCTGCCGAGCCTCAAGCCAAAGAGCTATTACTGGGCCTAATTTTTAAAAAACTTTTTATATAGAAGATGTTTCCTGAAGATATAGAAGATTATATAAAAAACTTTTATTTTTTCCTGAAGAGGCCCAGAAGAAATATGAGATAACGTCGCAATCAATGTCTCTATCTCAACCTCATGTCGAATCTAATTGATACGCGACAAACCACAACAATCGAAATGTTACAACACTTACTTCGTGCATTTCTGAAATCCTTCCCGTATAAAAAAGTATCCTTTCTGTAAGGGTTGTTTTTCCAGAATCTATATGCGCTGATATTCCAAGGTTTCTGATTTTTTTCAAGTCAACGTGCGAATCATGTACGGGTGAAGTAGAAAAGAGGCGAAAAGGTAGCTGCGGAAAAAATACCGAACGAAAAATTTGATAAATATAGATTCACCGTTAAATGACATATATTTATGCTCAATTATATCACCGTAAAATTCATTACGCTACGCTGAATATTTTAAGATGAAAATAACCAACATTGCCAGCATGACTAACGCGGAGTTTCATCTCTGGTCGCAAGGTTGTGGAGAAAACTCTGTAAAGCGACATCATCAATCGTAGTGAAGAGTCCTGTAGAATGAGACGATTAGACAAGGTGAAATAATAAGGGAGAACATGTGAAAAACCTAAACATAACTAGATACGAAAGACGGAGACCGGATAAAAAGCAGTAGGAACGAATGGAGTGATTATGAGCGTGATAAGATACGTGACAAGATAAACGTACTTTTTGTCCGTACGTGTATGCAACAGTAGACGTAGAAAATTATTTTCGTCATCCCAAAAATTAAAAAAAAACCTTATTTATAATAATTATGTAAATTAATTTATGTTTAGACTTATACTAAACATTATATTTATATTAATTATGGTATTATTAGTAGTAGTATTATTAATTATAATATTATATTATTTATTTTAAACTATACTTAATATTATGTTTCAACTTATTCATGCTGCTAACAATTTATGTAAATGTTTTGCCTTGAAAATATGAACCTATCTGTACTACCTTCAGAAAATCGTTACGGAAAGGTATTTTGTCGAGAGGGGGGTTTAATTCAATCAAGCAAGTAGCATGATTAATTTTTTCCAGCGTCGCATTGTCGCGATGAAGCAACGCAAGGCCAAGTACAATAATAATAATATTAAAAAATTAATCAATATAATAACTTGACAGTGTGGCCAAGTCAGGTAATATCCCCCTGTGTCTATTAGATTTTTTCTTATTGGGGAAAATTTAGGGGGAAGAAAAATCATAGGGATTTTATGTTTTTACGACACATTTTTCTGGAGGTTTTGCAAAGTGATGTTAATTTTTTTGGAGGTATTAAACTTGTACTTTCTTTGAAACCAACTCGTCCAGATTTATTAATTGTAGATATTTATTTATCCAACAGGGGACGTTAAGGCCCTCTCTTCTACCTCCCCTGGAAACATTTGTACAAAAATCAGCTCTTACAATCGTAACTAAAAAAATCAAACAGAAATATTTTAATTTTTCTCAAATACAAATTAATATTCTTCCTCTAAAACTATGACAAAGAAAAAAAAATTCCAGTGCCTTTGCGATAACTTTCCAATAACAACTTCTTGAAGTTCAATCCAAATGTCGCCAATGTTTGATCCATAAGAAATAAGTCTATATTTTCATTATAAATCCACGCACCTGGCACAACTGGTTATACCCAGTGTTGCCAGGTCCTCGCCGGTGGTTTTGGGGAATTCTCGACAACAAAAAGGAGAAAATGGGTATTTTTCAAACGCAAAAAATGGAACTTTTGGGGATTTTTAGCTTAAGTGAAGCGAGATTCTAGCACCATCAAAATAGATCCTGCTCATCAATATTGCGAGGGGAAATAACTTAGAAACATAGAAAAAAACGTTGAACGCTTATATCTCGGAAGTACTGTGTGTTATCCAAAATACGGAAGCGGCTAATTTTGCAATATTACTGAGAGAATATTCTCTGAAAATTTCAATGAGTTTCTCTCATTTTTCACGAAGATATGGCGATTTATATCACTTTCTGACCGCAGACACACTGAGTAGTAAAATAAATTTCTTCCAAATTCACCTCCGTTCCGAATTCGACTTTTCGGACGATCACAATATTTTCATTTACTACGTGAACATGGAAGTAAAAAATACTTCTCTCACATAATCCAAAATTTTTCTTAGCACGATACGGAAGGATGGTTCTGTTTTATTCCTGTCGAAGAAGCACTCCGATCGCTACATACGATTGGCGAATAGTTCCATGCTCAGTTTGATTCCATAGGGTCAATAATAGCACGTTTTTATTAAAAGAACATATTTAATGTCGCTCAATGATAAGCCTTATAAATACTTTACAACATTATGTACAAAGAGAACTCTATCCGACGGCTTGCGTCAGTAATAAATGGTAAATTCTATCTACGAGTATGCTAAACAGCATTCATAGTACACAGGAAAAGCTGAACGATCGAAAACCTACCGCTTCTGACGCTATGCTGTACACAAGAAGGAAAACTATAGTAAAGATAAGAAAATACCAAAATACCTAGGATTTTTGTAAACACTATATTTACAAGGTCATTTACAAGGTAATAAGTACGTATAAAAAAAATGTTTCTCTGTATAATGAGGAATTCGCATAGTTTTTCAACCCCAAACGTGATCATCTAGTCATTATTGATTTATCATTATTGTATATGTGTCATAATTATTATATTTATTATTCAATTATTATGCATTATAAATATTGAGATAAATCATTAAAAAGCTCATCCCAAGTGTTTCTTCGGACCTTTCAGCCAAACATTTGGCAAACACTTGGCACGTACTTGGAGAAAAACCTAAGCGAATTCCCCCCATCTATTTATACGCACAAGTTGTTGTTGAATTTATCTTCATAGGTAAAAAGCAAATAAACGTCATAGGTAAATGACCATAATGAACCTGTATATAATATGTACACTGAAAAAATACATACAAGACACTGTAACGAAAATAGCACCAGGTAAAATGTTGATGTGATGATTTAATAAAATTCAAAAAGTGGCATGCCAATATGTTCCACGTTAAAGCATTTTCGCTATTGAAATCCGTTTCTTATTGGTCACAATACCATATTAAAAACGCTGCCTGCCCAAATTTTTCGAATTAGGGTACGTTTATCAATCGTAGAACAATCCGAGATATACTAGAGTTATCATGACCGAGTACGAGGGTTGTGAGGGGGAAAAACCAGGCGACCCATTCTCCGATTCTTTATTGGCTGGCCGAGCACTTTCGCCCATTCGAGCATCTTCAGGGCGACGTGGAGCCATAGGGGCTGTGGACCCTATGGCAGGAGCGTCTGGAACACGGCCGGTGTTGCGACCTCACTAGCGCTTCTGGTGGCCGTAGCACCAAGCGAAACGACCGGACTATCGTTACAGAAGACACGTGGAAGAAATTAATCCCTCATACCCAAGCCAGGATTCCAATCTGACGACGACCGATGATGTCGTGTCATGTCGTGTCAACTGCAGTTCACATTATTTTCACAGGAACTCGTTTAATTTTTACAGTGAACTGCAATTCACATTTTCAATAACGCCCCGCGGTTGAAATATAAATTAATATTTCCCATTTTCCAGGCTTGTTACGTCATTATGGGAACTCCAAACACTCCAAAAAATATGCCATCATTCGTCGGAACCGGTTATTTCTCCGAGTGCAGATTTAGGGCTAGGGATGTATAATAGTAATTGATGATCACAATGGCGATAAAAATATATGCAAATCGCCATTATCGGTTGACACGTTGTATAGACGCATTCGATTATTGCTTATGATGAAGCTTATCCTTCTACGTTTTGAGTAAAATAGCAACACGATAATTAACCGTCGGTCATAAATAAATCAAAATGAAAACCCAACTGTTGGAGGAAAAATTGTTCTTTTTCAAACAGTGCGCACACTTCAACGTGGATTTTTTTTATACAATTATCCGGACAATATCTTAAACCTAAAGTCACCTATCACACATAAACCTATAACACATCTAGATCTGTACAATGGCTTTTTTCATAAAGTAAAGCTAGAGTAGAGAGAATAATTTAAATCACGCTTTATTCAAGCTCCAAATTGTTGAGATCTTATCCGACTGATGAGGCCAACTGAGGAGTTCAACAAACAATGAACAAGAAATTACAGGTTGATTCATAACCACGCGATATCAAGGGATTTCTTATTTCAACGTAATATTCCAAGTTCTATTTTAAATATCTGATACTTTTTTGGAAACAGAAATAAAAAAGGGGCATTGTTGACTAAAACTAGATTCATAAATAGGAAATATAGTGTTTACGATGAACTCGGCTGGATCTTTCAATAATTGCCTTATCGTCGAAATTCCAGCAAATCATTAATTTACTGAGATGACAGTTTTTTTCATTCATCAGCCGCTTGTAACAATGAACCTTTGATGCACAGTAGAAATTACAATTTAGCCTGAGGCGAGACAATGTAAATAGTCACTTGATTTCATTCGGTAGGATTAAATAACATATGAAGTCGTAGAGCTATAGAATAAAGTTAATTGGCAGCTGTAGGGGGAAAGGAGGCTGAAAATATCAGTAACATTGTTGGCCACAACAAGATTAAAATAGAAAAACAATTATTCAACAGGTTGCGGGTTAAAGGAACTTAAAAATCTACTTTCAAGGAACAGATTATTTTTTTTAGTTTAAATTATCTCGCTCAACAATTAAAATAGTTTCCTAAAATATCCTTAATTTGTCTCAATACGGAAGAAGCTGACTGATAACTCAAGCCTAACTGTCGATCACAGACTGACAAGTAACAGACGATGTTGAAATCGTATATGCTAACAGTGCGAAAACAGGACGTAAGCGTATTATGGATGTGCGATGAACGTTTTTAGAAACAGCAGCTAAGACACAAGATAGTCCGACTTTTAACGGATGCTTTCAACAGGAATAGGAATGCAGCTTGCGTCCTACCTCGTGTCATAACACATGACGCAGAGCCGCGACGTTGGCGAAATTAGGCAGTCGTCGTGGCAGAATGCACCGCACATTGAACAAGCTATCATTGCTCTCATTGAACATGCGCAGTTCGAAGATCCTCCACCTAGGAACAAACAAATAATTAGGTATACCAGTGGTGTGCATAGATCACACAGTACTTCCATGTTTGGGTCGGTAACTGGAATAACCAATTATAAAATCGAGAAAGCTCCTTCTAAGGGTGCAACTTTATTACTCTGCAACTTAATTAAAAAAAAATATTAAAAAAAAAAAAACATGCTACAAGACACAAACCACAGCGCAAAAACAAATCACTGCAATTGACTCAGCAGCAGCCGAATACAACTCAGATGATTAAATGTTGATGTTAATGCGATTCCAAACAGTGTTTTGTGATGCAACACAAAACAATTCATATTAATCTCAGCATAAGGGAGTTACCTGAATTGGCCGGAGAAGCTGAGGCTGCAAAAGGTGGAGGCAGAGGGGGCGCTGAAGGTGGTCGCACGCCTCTGGTAGCTTCGGCTGAGTGAGGAGGAGCTGAGTTGGACCGCCTCAGCTCGAGTCCACGCATTACCTCCTACAAAATGGATCTCAGATGAGTACAAAGAAAGGCAGATTAAAATGCTTCCATGAGACACGATTAGGGACGGTATGATACCAACAATATATTGGGGTATCGATAATTTTTTGGTATCGACACCGATATTTGTATCAATACTTTCTTTTCGATACTGGGCACCGATATTTTTTGTTCCGATACTTTCCCTTCGATATATCGGAAGTATCGATACTTTTTTCCGATATATGTACATATTATTCGGCACCCTTGAAAAAGCAAAATACAGCGAATTATTAGAGAACTAAAATAGTTTCTTTGTTACACCCGCCTGACCTTCTAGGCTTGAGATAGGTTAACCGATATATCGCTTTAGTCCTACTCCTTCCCCCATATATTATATATTTTTACTCCATGTCAACCGAACGCTAGAAGAGAGAGAAAATACAGCTGTTTGTGTACAATGGTTACCGTGGAGAGTCTGCTTCAACTCCTGCTGAACGTGAAGCGTAATTATGAAGGTACTAAACCATGTAAACAATATGAATAGGAAACATTTACTGGCCGTAAGCTGCGGCCAGATAATCATGTTGATTTTAACTGTAATTATAGAAAAAAATGAAAAAATCTCAGCCTCATCACTATTCAGTAAAAAAAAGTTGTATTTATTTATGTTATTATCGGCAAAAGAGGGACGTTTAGTTCGTGGACCCTACCCCCGATAGATGACTACAAAAATATTTGGTTCAGTGAAGAAGAACACGTAAACTCAATTGAATTTCATTCTGGCATAGCATCCTATCAACCTAAGTAAGATTAGAATGTTGCCCTCTATAGAGAAAACTCCTCACCTGATGAACAGACGAATGGACAGGCGGAAGGACAGCCATGTTGACAGGTATACCACCGACAGATGAGGCAAACACGTGTCGATATACGACATGCGATCGTGACGTCGGAGCAGCAGCATTCGAATGGGGCTGAACAATCCCCACACGACCTCCACCGCGATTGGTAGCAGTAGCTGCTGTGCTGACCGTCGAGGGCACTCGATTAGCTGCAGGAGGATTACTTGTCACCCCTGTCTTGGCTAGCAGGGATGGTGGAGGCTTCAACTGACAACGAAGCTGATGCCTGAACAAAATTAAGGCTTGAAAGTCGTCGCAAAAACATTTGCCATACTATTGATGAATGTAAGTTGTAACTTTCATGTTCACGTGTGTTTTTTTGTCGTCCAAAAAGTCGTATTCAGAAGACATTTTCTAAGCACTATACTCAGAAACACTTTCTGAACAAGTCCGTGAGTCTGTCTGTATTAAAAAAAGGCAAAAGTTGCCGTGTCTCTGTGAAAAATGAATGACATTTTCAGAAAATGTTCTCTAAGGGAATATGCGAGATTAGCAGTTTCTCGGATTTGGACGACACACAGTACTTCCGAGCTAAAGGTGTTTGATGTTAATTTTTGAACGGTTGAGGTATAAAAATGTTCATTGTGGAGAGCAGATGTCACTTGATTTTTTTCATCAATTGGCTCAAACAGTACTTCTGTTATGAGCTTTTTTCACTATTTCAATGGGGCGTATTTTCTATTTTCATTTTTACAGACAAAAAAAAAGAAACAACATTAACATATTCTAATGCGTTAGGTCTTAAAATGTTTGTTACGGTGAGTGAATGACGCCTGATTTTTATCGCTAGGGTCACACATCGTACTTCTACTTGATTAGCATTTTTTGACATTTTAGTATTTTTTTTCTAGGTCCTCTTGCTGTAAAAATGATCCACTTTACAGATCTTTTACTGTATTGCTATGCTCACATACTGAAACTCCTCGTTATAAACCTAATTCTTGCATTCTTCATTTTATAATTGGTTATACCTGTTAGTGGAAATATGGAAGCACTGTGTGATCTAAGCACGCGACTGGTTTAATATTAAAATAATGAGGGACTCACCTGTTTGGCGAATTTTGAATCACCGCTTGGCAAATTTGATAACTTCTTTCAAGATTCACTGCTCCAGGGGGCGGTTTACTGCTGTTCACATGGTTTCGTCCAGTTCTTCCACTTGACTACAAAAACAGTAAAACTTAGTACTAAATAATATTGCACTTTGAAGAAATAATTTTTTTCTTCGGCGAAAGAAATTAGGAGACCATTTCTGCATCACTTTTAATGGGTAGAGCACGTTTATACCCATTTGGAATTATACAAGTCAGGACCAAACTGGGACATGTACTGCACTGATCAACAACAACTGCTCTGAAGGTGCACAAATGGACAGAAGTGCTTTCCCCATCGAAAAGAAAATTGTAGTGAAACAATCGCATGTTTTTTCTCAACTTGAATCCGTGAACATATGCAAACATTTAACAGAATTTGATTGCTCAGTAACATTTCTGAGGAATGGGAGCGATGATCTAGACAAAACGCACATACCTTAGTAACAGACTTGGTCACCAAGGCTCGAACAGGAGTGGAGGTAGTGAGAGCAATGAAAGGCAATACTGGGGACGACTGAGCCATAGCCGATGAACCTTGAGTCATCACTGAAGTTAGCGGCCTGTGATGATGGTGCGGCGGCGGTGGATGATGAGACGAAGTGATGGTAACAGGAGCTCCAGGGAGGCATACTATTGTTGTTGGTGGTATCACTGTCACTCCAGGCCCTTCGTTAGAGCATACAACCACCTTAACAGGAAATCAGGTCTAGATAGGTTGCGATAGATAAAAATGATAAATTCCATCATGCTGCATGGTGTTACGAATTATCAAAGAGTATAATCCACCACAAAAAATGTAGTAACTCGACAACCAATAAAGCAACCCTACACATGGTCTCATTTGATTCAGTGAGGAAAATAAATGGATTGGAATACCCTACATTTCTTTTTACGGGCTTCTGATGGTTTTTCTATTTTTTTCTTTTTATTAGAATGAATCGCCCGGTTTTTCTCCACCTCACACCTCTTGGACATCAAAAAACGCGATGACAAGGAAAATAAAAAAATATATTGAAGTTGATTGTTCCCTTCTCCTAAATACAATACAAACTTGCTCCATCTTGTATAACTCTTACTTATTTTGCCAACTTTGAGGATTGGCATAGTGCTGTAATTTTCCCACCAAAACGATACAAAAACTGCTGATTGATCAACCTACCTGTAATTGCTGCTGCCGATGCACAGGTGTTTGCCCAGAAGGAGTAGGCGAGACAGAAGAAGGCGGAGCCTTGGGAGACATCACGTCATACGACGTTGCGATGGATGGATTAGACTGAATATCAGAGGGCGAATCGACGCTCTTTTCTGACACATCAGTATTAGCTGATTCTGTTTCAGTCTGCATTTCTAAACCAGAGTCAACAGTGCCGCAAGTGACTGGTTCATTTTTCGACTCGTTGCCCGAGCCACACGTCGAACTAACAGTAGATGAATCTACTTCAGGAGTCAACGTCACTGTAAAAAAAATTACCGATTAAGAAAACCGCTGATTTTATGAATTTAAAACAATTTTACAACCGCTTATTCACAACGTTTTTTAAACAAATAAATTATTTGATTTGATTAAAACTGTGGTTACATAGACATCAGGTAGCTGTGATTGAATATTTGCCTCGGGTTTTGGTAGACAAATATTCGTAAAATCACAGCTACCTGATGTCTATGTAACCTAACAGGATGCTGTGATACAACCCATTTTTTACATATTATACGCCAGACTCAGTCATCGGTACCAGATGGACCTATGTAAGTACGTTGAAATGTTAACATAAATGTTTAAGACGTAACCTGTACCTTCCTAACAGTTTTTGTATACGATGTTCGCTTGGGCAGCCCTGAAGATGCCCAAATGGGCGAAAGATCTCGGCCGAGGAATAAAAATATGGAGAAAAAGTCGCAATCTCAATCTCCCCCTCATCCTGACAATATAATAACTATCTATAGCTACTAAATCAGCTAGATTTGAAACCAACGTTAACATACAATGTTGGAACCATATCGTTCACAAGTAGTACCTTCCAGTTCTAGTTTGACGTGTCCTTGAGGCTGGCCTTTGGCATCTTGGTGGTTGTAATTCCATTCAGGAGCGGGGAGCGAGCTTTCCTGAATACGAACCTCAAGTTCTTCTTGGCAGGGGATGGCAGACACCTTTTAACATTCATAAAAAAAGACGGATAAGTAAAAAGGTAAAATAAAACGCTGCTAACGATTTTACAGTAGTGAGTACGGTAATGAGTCGTCTGGTTTTTCTCCCCCTCGCACCCCTGGATTATAAAGTCAGCAAGATGGTTTCGCCAAATTTCTCAAACTCTCGCAATGTCACGCAAGAGCTGCAATAACTCAAGAACCATCAAAGCTGTTTACCCCCTTATGATGCATTTGATTCAGCACCAAAAATCTAGATAAATATATATCAATCACAGCTTTGTTTCAAAAATATTAGAAAAATACGTTAGAGCAAGATTGATTTTCATTAAAATTTCAAATAGGTACGTCTTACACCTCAGAAAAGTGTTGACGGCGTATGGTGGACAGAAAGAATTTTATGATTGGATATTCGTATTATTATTGGATATTCTATGAAACGAAAAACATCAAATTTTGAGGGGGGTTGAAAAATTGTTTCTCAAGTAATTATATATTATATTGATTTTTTTTAATCTGATTTATTAACAGTATAGAAGTAAAAATAGTCAATCCATGGCCAAACAGATTCGCAGCACTTTCAACAAAGCAAAAACTGATCTGATGCGATTCTCACCCGGATCTTAGATAATTGGAAACGAACCTGATGTTGGAATTCAGAAGAAGAGCCAACAACATCCCAAGCGGCAGCAAGAATCGCTGCTTCGTCTTCCTTAAGTTCTTCATCTTCCTGGTAAAGAACGTTCCCTGCAAGAAGACAGAGAGTAATACTACGACCAATAAATTGAGGGGAACTTGAGTAATTAGACAGTTTGAAAAATTGTAGATTGATTATACCGTAGGCTGAGAGACCAGGAAGAGTTGACATTGACGTCTCGATAGGTGGATCGTTTGCAGTTGAACAGGCGACTTCAGACGTCCCGTCGTTTGGATCAACTGCAATCACCTCCCACTTCTCGCCTCGTGACGTCGAGTGATTCAGAGCTTCAGCCTTCACCTGACGAAAGACGATCGAATGCTAAGTAAATTGAATTAATTTCATTTCATGAGCTATTGTGTTGATGGAACCAGGCTAATTATTTTCTGATCCGCAAAACAATAGAAACGAGGGAAATTCAGAAAAATTCCAAATTTCAATTAAATTGCCCTCATAAATCGAACCGGCTGTAAAACCAATACCATACAAAGAAATAAGGTTTTTATTTATTCTTCGGTTCGTGTTTTATTTATTTAAGATGATTACCGAATGGCCACTTTGGCGATCGGCAACTTCCTGTTCCAGGGCAACGACGTCTCTCAAAGTTTTATCAACTTCAAAATCCTGGTCGTCTGATGTGGGGCCCAGTGGAACGACTTCACCGCTGCTCTCAACCTGGACTTCCAAGTTCTGGTCGAGCTTTATTGTCATCTCTTGAGAGTGCGACTGCTCGCGATCTATTGAAAGCGGTTCCAATGATGAATCGGTAGAATCATCAACCAAGTTGTGATCATTTTGCCCAGATTTTGAAATCGTTGAAATCGGTTCCAGGTCCGATTCAATACTTTCGCGTTCAACAGTGTCCAACACGGGTTTGATAGTCTTGTCATGCGCAGAAGCATCAACGCTTGTCGTTGTTGATTTAATTGTATCATCAGGCACCACCGTCAATGTGGACGCGTTGGATCGAGGTGATTCTGGTTGTTCTTGTTTAGCAAGGCAATCAAGAACCTCCTCGTGCTTCTGTAAGGAGAACACATTATCGGCAGTAGAAAAATGTTGAAACTTAATTAATTGGGCTAACTCGAGGACAAAATTTTGCTCACCATAGAGGACCTAGGTATATCATTTGCAACAGTGTCTTCAACAGGATCTACGATAACTTCCACGGCTTCTCTAGACTCTGAAAATAGATAAAGTAACAAAAGAAAGTCAGAATGTGCTTAGTAAAAGATAGAAGCTTATAGGGCCGGTTTCCTGAACCATTGCAAAACACGCTGTTAGCCAAACTCGTGTTGAACTAGTTTGCTGGGAAAGCATTTCATGAATTTGATCACACCTCAATTTGCTAACAACGGGGTTATATATTATTATCATGCTTACAATAAAATTCAAACAGCTTTGCCAAGTTTCCCAATTTTGTGGTCGTTTTTTGTCTTTCGTAAAGTGATGTTGGAAAAATGATCAAACATTAGGGAATTTTTAAACCGACGGCACGTTTTTGCCTGCTGGAAATTTTTCCATCACTTCAATCAGTCGTCTCAGCAGTTTTATATTGCAATAACCACCTGTGATCAACCGCTAACAGACGTTTGAGAAAAGCGGTTTCCAAGATGTTGTCATCTAACACTGTTGTCGAAGTTGCGGTTCAAAAAACTGGCCCTTAGTGCAGTAACAAAAAACTATTCACACTAATTCCTCGTAACATATACTCACCGTGTCTATAATTTTTCACAACTTTAGGAGGAGTGGATTGAGGAGGATCCATCCTGTCAGGAGTTCTTCTCTTCCGAGGCAGCGATTCATTATCTGCAGACACGGACGAGACTGCAACTCCAGGCTGAGGTAGTTCAGATACCATTTCAGTCGATAGTGTTTCCGGTTCGCAATCCATTGAATCTTCAAGCGCAACAACGGACGATTCGACCTCCACTTCTTTCGCTACTTCATTAGTGTTATCGACATCAGTAAGCACAACAACGGGGTCACTGCCATCATCAATAACATACTCGATGTGGTCTTCTACAACACAGTCGACTTCGATGCTGTCCATTTTTTGGTCGAAAATTTCTTCTTTCTTGTCGACAACAAGTACGATGTGATTGTCAGCGGTTGAGTCGGGGCTTGTTTGTATGAAAACCAAACTCTCCAGAGTTTCTTTGTCTGAAATCAGAAATGCCAACTGTTTCCAAAATATTCCAACACCTTTTCAATTTCATCTGATAAAGGATAATCATGTGTGAAATAGGATGGGATGGAAAAACATTTACAACATTCAGGGCTAGGATTTTTTACTTTTTTTTTTGCGTCACACTAACTTTCAAGTGGATCTATTGTGACCTTTTCAAAATTCTGAATACCAAACAGCTTTTGTAACATGAAGCTTTTTTTAAAGTATGTGTCGCTCTCTGAAAATCGAACGGCGAAGGAGAGAAAAACCATGTGACTCTTCTCCCTGCTTTTGGATCATTATTCAATAATAAAACATTGTAATCGCCCACGAAAATTTGTTTCTAACCATCCCTCAAAAGCTGAATTTTTACATTTCAAGGTACGCAAAATCCGAATAACTTATAAAAACAGAGGTTCGTGCACTCTCAGTAAATTTTGAGGGTGATACAGAGAGAAATAATGCAAGATACTTGGTGAAGTGGTATTATAGGGACACTGCACGTTGATGCCAGTGCGCTGGGTGGCAAACTTGGCGCTTGATGCATTTGTCAATGGGGAAGGCGCCTATTTTTTATTTTCGTTCCGGCGATTATCTCCGCCGAAACTCACAATTTTCATGGAAAATTGGTCATTCCGCCTTCAGCTGACACCAAATAGCAGAATTCAGGCCATTAGGAACGAAAATAAAAAATGGGCGTCTTCCCCATTTTGTGACACTTTGATCATACGAGGGCCATCCAAAATTATGTATTGAGAGTGATTCTCCATAATGTATAATTCAATTTTTTACCGAAACGCCAAAGCTATTGATAAGAATGAGGAGTAATTTCACGTGATGTGATCACGCTAGAACGTATCAAATGATTTATTTTGAAACACATTATAGGTAATTATGTTGTTGCCCGCTTTTTCACATTAGTTTGGCAGAATCAGTCGTTCGAACGTGCTAACACGACAAGTTTTTCAGTCCTCTTCTTAATCCCAAAGTTTGAAAGCAATACTTTTAGGGCCGTGTCGTTGCCTTAGCTATCCACATGAATTGATTATGTTGTTTAGTTGGTTATTAAAAAAGAGTTAGTGTCAGTTCTGAGTGCGACCGAAATGTTTGTTGAATTTATTATATCTCATGTATTAAGCCTCCGGAAATATTCACAAAATATAGACTAAAGAGAGTACCAAGTCTTACAACAATCATACAAGTTGATTTACCCATACCAAGATAAAAAGATACTCTCCTCTTCAAACTCAAACAATTAATACACATCATACGGCAAACTACAACGAATTATGTCAACCTGTAAATTTATTAAATGTAAACGACAATGCTAACTCGGATTTGATAAAACATCATTGCTAGCATATGGTACTCAATATGGTGAAAAATGAAGTGAATAATCGTAGCTCACCAGGTGATGAAATGTAGTCAGTTTTTGAGCACGACTCTTGAGCAGCTTTCTTTTCTCTATATGACGTCACAGCTCTTGTGACAGCCCCAACAGTACGAACAGGTTGAGCGGGTTGAAGAGGTTTCTCTTTACCAATCTACAAAATAATTCAGGTTTACATTTCAATTTGATCATTGTCGTTCGATAAAAATAAACTTTAGTCCAATTCAGCTCACCTTATTGATAGAAGTGTTGAGACTTTTAGACAAGTCTTTCTTCAATCCTGGCAACGTCTGCAAGTTACTCGCTGCACTGACGATGCCCATCGTTCCAGGGGGCAAGGTGGGCCATTCCCTCAGCGACTCTCCCCACATCGGCTCGAAATGCTTTAGCTATATAAATAGTTGCAGAATTAGTAAAAATAATAAACCAACGGTGTGCCTAGACCACACAGTACTTCCATGTTTGAGTTGATAGCAGGTATAACAAGTTATAAAATCAAGAAACACATAAAAAGGGCGCAACGATAGCAAACTACAACTGTTGTAGAAAAACTAGACAGGGGACCCAGGAAAAGAAAAAAAAAAAAAAAAAAAAAAAAAAAAAAAAAAAAAACGCATTCATCAGATTATTAACTTTAATCAGATTTATTTAAATTCAAGCGTTTTTAACGTTTTTTATCAACGCTAACTGTTCTAAAAATGTAAGTAGAAGCCAATTACCTTTATTGCTAGGCATAGTTTTTATTATATATTCTTAAAACTATCAACCTACTATTCCAGGACACAGGGGGAGCCAGGCAGACGATGTAATAACCTTCAAGTACCATAAAACTGTGCCGACTTGGCTGTGGACCTCATGGTTCCACGTGAGTAACGTAAAAAGAGCTCTATAAATAATAATAATACTGTACCTCCATGATAACAACACTGATATGTATATAGGTCGCCCTGAGGATGCCCGAATGGGCGAAAGTGCTCGCCCAGCTATTAAAAATCTGGAGAATAAGTCGCCTGGTATTTTGGAAGTTTTCAGCCCAGATAAACCCATAATTCAAAAGTTAACAGACATGACACTATCGTCTAGTGTAGAAGCCATTTTGCAGCTTCAAGTAACCTAAATAACGCTCGGCGAAAACTAAACTGAATACGCAATGAATACAAATTTTTATTTAAAATAATAACTGCTCATTTTTTGAGGTCATCTGGAGGAAACAAACGGGAATCACATTTTGCTGGTGTGAATGTTTTCCCTTCGCCCATCCACTGGATAATTGACTTGCATCAGTTCTTCTTTTCAAACATAAGAACGGAAATTTTGATCGGTAATCCAAGAAGTCGTATTCAAGGTGACCGTTTCCTCATGATAACGACATTGAGGTTTGTAAGCTGAAACAGTTAGATAATTTCAGCCATTTTCTAAAATTCAAACCTAGGTTTAAAAACACTGCTCTCAAGGACTGAAGGGGATACAAATTTTATTTGTGCACTTTTCTATATTTGGGTCTCCTTGCTTTAAAAATAACTCCATTTCACAACACTCATTTTGTATCGATTGGATCACACACCGCACTTCCGCCTTATGCAATTGACTATTTCGATAATTACAGGCTGCAAAAAAATCAATACCTTTAACGCTGGCTGTCTATAAAAATTAACCCATTTCACAAAACGTGGCTTGTATTATTAGGTCAGGCTCAGATACTGCAATTCCGCATTATTCCATACATGGAAGTGCTGTATGATCTATGCACACCACTGGTTTTTATTAGTGTGTAACATTGTAACTCGTAAAAGACGTTTTGCTTTCCAGCCACGAATGATATTGACTGTAAGTTCGACAAAACCATGGATTATTATTATAACTATTACGAAAAAGTTCTACCTTCCATGGGTCCAATTTGGTCTTCTCTTTTTCTTGTTCCGCTTTCAGCTTCGCTTGATTCTCTGGAGTGAACTCACCCTCTGCTAAGCGTTCACGCCAGTCTTCACAAGCTCTAGCGAAGAACTCGTTGGTGAGCGCTGTGCTGCTACATCTACAAGAAAACATGATTACTCTAAAAATATAGAATAATCAAATTTACAGGGGTAATGCTGAATGATATGCTGAAAGGGACACAATCTTACAATTCGTGTGCAGCTGCCCTGTCTTGAGGTCTGAAATATTGAGCTACATCGGAAGGAATCACTGCCGATAGACAGGTTTTGTACAATAATCTCCCCAGCTTCGCTCGATGAATTCCATAAATTATTTAGGTTTAGTCTGACATCAATTAGAGTAAGATGCATGATTGTCAACGAGGTTTTTTCTATAAACTTATGTCTATTGGTCAGTAATTTAGCGATAAAATTGTCTTCATCCGTTGTTCCGTTAAATTTACTAGTTGTGTGAGTCATTTTGTTGTATTATTGTGTAGAGTTGTATTACGATAATTTTTCATACTGATGTTTTGGTAAAATGTTGTAAGATCCTCGGATAATACAAAGAAAAAAAAATTTACAGGTGTAAAATTCATTCACTCTATCGCGGGAGTTTATTTTGATCAAAAAGATCAAGAAACATGGGAAAAATAAAAACTTAAGAGAACCCGAATTTCGGTTGAGGGAAACACCTGGCGACACGATATGTATTATTTGGTGCCGAGCATTTTCATTCCTTAGGGCCTCATCAGGGCTTCGAAGAACTATTTGTTCTATGGCAATAGAGCAAAAAAAGAATCGGGGATGGAGTCACCTGGTGTTGCTCCCCTCAACCAAAATACAAAAAACAAAGTGCGACGACCAAAGGACAAACTTAGGGAACGTGTCAAGTTGTTTTTACCCACACATTTCTATATAAAGATGGGTGAGACTTTAAGAAATCTTTGCCTACCTGTACATGGTTTCAGTCTGTGTTGGTACACGATCAACAGGGGGTAAGAGTTGGAGAAGTTTGTATTGATAGAGCTGAGGTAGAGATGCAAATGTATGTCGGTTGAGTAGCGATTTCAAATTTGTGCCCGCAAGAATTGAATCTGGAGACTCCAGGTCGACACAACCTGCAAAGAAAAGTCAAACGCCAAAGTATTTTAGAAACTATCTAAACTTTGCGGTGAAATTGAAATCAACGTCCTTCATCGATGAGGACAATCAGTTCAATTTATAAATATTGAATTTTTCAGAGACGATTTCGATTACGTGTATAACAGATTAGCAATAAACACACACCATCTCGAGTTTGTTCGATCAAAGCGGCAGCTGAGAGCTTCTTGTTAGATCTTTTCCGACTTGGAACCCGCAGATGAAAACCTGGTATAGATGAAATCACTTCGGCCATCGAAGGTTGGCGATAATTCGATGTATCTGTCGTCATTTCTTCCACTGTAATAAAATAAAATGAGCGAATTATGACATACGAAGAACACAAATGAAAACGCAGTCGTTTCAATTTTCAAGCAGCATGACTAAATGGGTCAATCTTACGTTCGCAGTGAGGAGAAGAGCTCGTGCGATGAAGAGGAACGTTTGGAGATCCTCCACCAGCAGCAATAGTCGTATTCTTCCGCCGTCTTTTCGCCTGCTGCCTCAATGCATGCTTAATCACTTTTTTATTCACTTTGCTCGGGTTTCCTTTATATTTTTCAGACGCTTTTGATACTTTTTTCTCTTCAGCCACGACGACCACTTCTTCCTAAAATTAAACAGAAAACCACTACGCTTTCAAATTTGTAGCCAAGGGAAAAAAATCATCATATTTCCATACATTATGTTTCTATAAGTCATTGAGCAAATAAACAACGCTATACTGCTATATTGGTAAGAATGACATCAACATTTCATCACAACTGAGGGATAATTAGTTTCGCTAACAAATTTATACATTTTACCTGAACCATCTGTTGAGATGCATCTACTGCAGGTACGTCCTCGTCTGCAAAATGATAGAAAACGTTATTGCACTTTGAAAAACGCTGCAAATTATATTACAGTGGTTTATTATTCCTTTGCTTCAATAATGATTAAGAAGACCATCTCATTGTGACAATAACTTGTCCCAATGGAGGAACTTCTGAGAATGGAGGATGGAAGATATCCACAGTTGTGTTATCGGAGGTTGCTCGTTTTTCAGGACAGAGGCACGGATAACGAGAAATTAAACTGGGCTTTGCAGCTAAGGAGGTTTCTTCTGAAGTTGTGGTACGGGCACCTATGGGAAGCCCAAAATGCCGATGACATTAAGAAGCAACGCCAGGCTGTTCTTAACACCTTCAGCACAACGATGGCGTACAGAGATTATGAAAGGATTCTCTGTTCGAGCTACAACCCTAACTATCTCAGGCTGTTAGAAAATCACTTGTGCCTGAAGGGATACCTAAATTGGGATGTGCCTATGGAGGTAAAAAGGGTAGTATGTCAGCTTAGGCTGGGTAATGCCGAGAAACTCCGTCTACAAAGGGGAGGTCTGGGTTATCGACCATAAGGGAACCTGTTTCTTGTGTAACGGGGGAAAAGGGAGTCGATAAACCACATATTTGGCAGTTGTCCCGGTTTAAAAAATGACAGGTTTAGGTATTTCGGCTCTGATAGACTGAGCCAGGAATATGTTCGCGGCTGATTGTTTTCTGCTCTCGATAGAGGGCTCCTGTTTAGATTATTTCACGGTCGCCTACATGAAGCGGAGGAAGTATTTTGAAAGTTTATTAATTAATGTAGGGCTGCGATAAGCACAATGTGTGGATGTGGTAGTTTAAAAGAGGCAATTTTACCTAGTTTTACCTATTCTGTTTGTATTGGCTTTATTTTTGTTTTGAAGAAATGTTAGGAGCGACGAATAGCGCACCCTTTACAGGTTATAGGTCGGTGTTACCTTAGAAACCTGTTAAAAGGTACATAAAATTATATTTATGTTGATCCAGAATGAGAAATAAAATATTTTTTTATTTATTTTTTTTTTTTTTGAACCTGTCCCAACATTTGAGAACGTTTCTACCCAACAGATTGGTAACTATAAGGGAGAACTCCTCAGCAACTATGGAACTTTGAATTATTTTTATTATTTATTTAAAAATTAAATTATTGAACTATTGATACAGCTGTAGAGAGTGAAGACTGTTCCAACAAAATAGAACAATTTCTATAGCTTCAAAAATGACTGAGTTATTCTAAATTTCTGAAAATCTAGAAAATCCCACAGAATAGCTGCAATAACTTAAGAACGTCAAAGCTATTGTCCCCGCGGTGGTCTCCTTCTATTCAAAATATATAGAAATTGATACCAAATACACCTCTGTCTGAGAAACGTTGGAAAAAACGAATTTTCTCCCCACAAAAATACCTTTAAAATCGGCGTAGAGGTTTGGTTAAAGAATTGAGCCATTGTCAGACCAAGATGGATTATTGGTAAACATTTCTAAAATTTAGCTATCACAGTTTCCTTGGATTCTACAAGCTTTGAAAGAAAAAACATTACTTTCTGAGGGAGGTTAGAAATTTTTTTGTAGGGAGAGTAAGGTGGTTTATAATTGAATAATAAACCAAAATGAAAAGAATATACCGCTATAAAAAGAAATCGTTGTAATTGAAAGTCTAGAAAAAAAATAATGAAGAAGATCAAAATACGAATATATAAACTAACCGCGTTCAACTGAGCACAAAGAAGTCGCCTCGAATTTTTCCTCCATGATGATAGAAATTCTAACCCAATGTGAATTCATCAACCTGAAAAGAAGAATAGTGAACACCAGTAACCGTTATGAACATCATAAATTTTTTTATAGCCTATTGTATTTATTACATGCATACTATAGAGGTAATTTGTATTGATGTGACTGTCTGTAATAAAATGGTCGGAATGCCTAATGAAATTTGAACAGGTTTCTCTTGCAATACCTAAAGAAAGTTTTTGCGCACCCAGAGGAACGCCTTACAAATTTTTTGGCCTTGGAAATAATTAAGAAAAAATGTTTTTGGTACAAGAATTGGCAGTTTGTGACAAGCTCTTGAATGAGCAACGCGAACATATTACGCAGATCAACAAGGCTAAAATTGAACAAATAGTGAGCGCGATTTTGACATCGAAAATGGAGCAATTTAAGCAGCAGGCGCGCTGTTGTGAAAGAACACATCTCAAAAACTTTATTGAGATTAACTTACAGTATAACCGTTATTATTATTCTGCCAACAAACATATATTTTAGGTTCTTAATTATGGCTATTTATTATCTGACAATTATCGAAAGATGCTGTTATCATATTTCCAATAGGAATTTTTCTAAAAAGAACAGAAAAATATCTTTCCATCATATGTTTAAGAAGTTTAAAATACTAATAATTTTGATTAGCCATTGAGACGTGTGAAATTAACTAGGTGGGATGGTCAGTTGTGGGATTACTTCGAAAGGATGGGAATTTAAGCAGGGTGTGATTTGAGGGAGGAATTTGCGTTGCTTATCACTTTATTTCTGTAAGAACTGCAGACCCCATTAAATAAATAATGTTTAGTCTAAATCTAACATTATTTATTTCCCAGTAACAATAACTAATACTCATACTTTTAATAAGACAAACCACACTTTGAATTTATATTACAGCTTTAAAATACCCAAAATATTTACAAGCGCTCCAGTAAACAATCTAACTCCAGAACCCATAAATTGGGCGGATTTTGGGCATTTGCCCAGACTTAAAAGTACCCGGGCATTTTACATCGCTAGTTAGAAGTACGGTAATAGGCCCCAGAAAACACTGGAAGCGACTGATCGAACGAATAACGGAATTCGCACTGAAATTATACCCTCAGATTGTCTTTTAGCAATTGTGGAAACTAAGTTGATTGTTGATTGGCTAGGATCGATGAATATCCTGGGGTTTTTTACCCGACTCGAGTAAAAACGAGAGCGAAATTACTAGTTGAGAAGAGCCACCAGTAACTGACGATAATCGAAAATCGTACTTATTATCCAAGTACTAACAATACTGTATCGAAAATACACTAATAAATAAAGAAGTTCCCTACCGAACGCAGCGACTGAATGTTAATTAATTTAACTAGACAGTTAAATACCGGTGATAACAAACAAAACAAAATAAAAATCTACCGTCACGAACCAAACTTTGTCATCGGACTAGGGAGAACTTATTCGAGTAAGAATATCATTATACTGACCAACTATAGGAACTCTGAGGGATCCATACTGCTTGCAGGATTACATATCCGAATAAGATTCATAAAATTATCGAAAATGGATTGAGCTCGCGAACCATTAGAACAACAATCACTAAGGAAAAACTAACATTTCGCCATCTTGAAAAATGGAGGTGAACGATCCGAAAGCTAAACAAAGAGGTTACATGACAAGAGCTTCTAGAGCGAGCAGCTGTTTTGGAGCGATATTGAAAGCCAAAACGGTGCACGGGGTGTAAAAATATAATTTTAAAGGGAGCGTGATAAATTTTACGACCATTGAAGAAACAATGAGCATCGTTTACTTCGATTTTAACTAATAATTAAATTTACTATCGATACATCGTAGGGAAATAATCGATTACGATGATGAAAGATGCAGCCAGAAAGATCGATTACATCGATTAATCTGAGCATCGATAGTTTTCTCACAATCGCTTTCATATTGCAAATCCAGCCTGCTTATTATTGCGTCTCAGTGTCACCGTGGTCCAAGGTGATTCCGGATAATAAAAATGGAAAACTTGAACCAGGCATTTAGCAAAGCTTTCCGCACAACAATAAAAATGCCAACCCAAAAGTTGTGAATTCGAAAATCTTAATATACTATTCAGATTTTACTTATGATTATATACCCACACGATGACATTTTCTTTTGTGCATAATGAAATAAAACACGTAATTCGAATTGAAAAAGTCATTGTTTGGCGTTCCAAATTCGGTAAAATTGTGAGCTTCAGCCGAAAAAGCTGATAGTATTTTAAATCGATTCAAACTGTTGGTTATCGATTGTTATCTGTATCGATTGTTAAGAAGTTCGATAGAATGTTTTTTAGCGATTGACCAGATCGATTATCAATGCTCGATTAGTATTAGTTCAAGTTCCGTTCGAGGATGTCGCACCTGTAAGTTCCTTCTCCTTTCTTAGGAGTTTCCACTCTAGTGTTCTCGCTTCAGCTATGGGTTGAAGTGACGCGAATCAGTTAAACTGTAAACTCTACGTTCAACAGTAAAATCTTGAGTTTCAAAAATGTTACTGGAAAGTGGAGGTGGTAAAGCCGTAAGGGAATGAAAGTAATTTTATTGCTGCAATCCATAAATGAAATTGCCATTCTCGCAAGTTAGGTCTTAGCCTTATTTTGTCAACGGCCGTCGGAAAAAAAACACTACCTAATGAATGACAATATAATGCAGCGCTGATTCCATCCAAGTACTGATGGGTGAGCAAGGAGCTGCACTGCAGAAATACAACCAGGAGTTGGTCAAGTGTGAGTAAAATACCTTTCGCTCCTATCTAATTTCAACTATTATTTCTCAGCAACTTGGCTATCTTGAATTGGCATTTGAATATCCTAAGCATTCTCACGTACTATATTCCTCTTTAACCAGTTAAACCGAATGTATGGATGCTCTTGAATAATTTAACTTTACAAATATTTGCCTAGGCATAGAGCAGATAAAGTTGAAACGTTGCGAAATAGCTACCGAAATCGAACAGGAAGAGCTTATTCGTAACGACCTCGACAAACAGATTAGAGAGCTCCAAACGAAATTGGACGCTGTCAACGCTTCTATTCGTCACAAACTGGAACTGAAAAGCAATTACGATAAAGCAGTGAAAGAATCCGAGTCTGCTTACATGAAGGTATTGTTTTAAATGTCAACTTTTTTGGCAATATTCTTACTCAGAATCACATGTTTGCGTTTCGCATTCCGATTGGCTCACCGTATACTTTCGGAGAAACATTGCTTTGAAAAATTTATTCGAATCTCTCTTGGGGGCATGTGACAGCATAGTAGGGATGTAAAATCGATCGCCAATATTAGATTTTCATAATCGTTTCTCGATCAAAAGCTTAAAATCGATTGCACCATAAAATCGGGCGACAAAAATCGATTCTTTAAAAAACGTATTTTAAAAAAATCTTACCACAAATAATGGAACTTAACGCGCCATTAGAATGGGAAAGACGCCTATTTTATATTTTTGTTCCTAATGGCCTGAATTCTGCTATTTGGTATCAGCTGAAGACGGAATGACCAATTTTTCATGAAAATTGTGAGTTTCCGCGGAGAAAATCGCTAAGGAAAATCAGCGGTTTGAATAAACCCGGTGATGTAACTCCGATTGAAGTAACTCCCTAGAACGCTCTGCAGTCGGCTGTACAGATAACCTGACACCCAATGCTAGAAATTGAGGAGCGATCGCATATCTTGTCCTAATTCTTGTTTTTTTTTTTTTTTTTTTCAGATTCTGGAGAGCTCTGAAATTTTGTTGAACAAAGTTAAAAGAGATAGTGAAATTCTCGGAGATCAAGACCACTAAGCTTTTGAAGGTTGGTAGTATTCTATTGAAATTGCATCGGTAATTCTCAGGATAAGGGTGAATTTAATGAAAAACTGAATTCAATTCTTCCGTTTAATATGTAAGCATGGAAAAGGAATTGGATATTGGGATCGCCCTTCTGAGAATTACCCACAAGGATCGTATAAAATTGAAACTGTTTGTATTTTGAGAAGAGTGAGCGTTTTTCCGGCTTTAACAACTGTCCATACTTTTATAATGAGTCATTCGAAATCAATGAAGCTGATTATTATGGGTGGATATTATATTGAAAAATCATGTTAGTTCTGGTACTGTATACTAGTTGTGGGACGTAAATTACGTACTTATTAGTGGTGTGCTAACGATTGCTGTCGAAAAATGCGCCGATAGCTTATAGCTAATTCCAATTTATTCCGAATCTGTTATACAGGGTGGGGCACGGGAACCTCCCATGATTCAAGAAACTGGTATTGTGGAATATTCGGTCGGAGTGGAGTGGGGTAGGTCTCGTTCGGAGGGGTGAGCGATGTAGTTTTCAGTCGTTACCATGCCGTGGACCAGCGATGAAGCTCATTTTCATCTGTCAGGGTGTGTGAATAAGCAAAACTGCCGTTACCGGGCAGCTGAGAATCCTCGGGAGCTTAGCCAAAGACCCCTTCACAGCCCCAAGGTCACAGTTTGGTGTGCACTTTCGTCTATATGCGTCATTGGGCCTTATTTTTGGTTTATTATCCAATAATAAACCAAAAAGGACGGACAAAATTTTTTTTTATTGGATATTCGGATTCTACATGCCTTGAAATGTAGTGAATCGATGAATCCGAATATCCAATAAAAAAAATTTTTGTCCGTCTGCCGTTAGCAGTTTTCTGGCCAAACTATAATAACTACATTCTTGAAATTTTCGTCAAAAATCAGTCTCGGCCCAGTTCTTGAACCACAATACTCGCTCAATTTTAAGAGTATTTTTGAGGGGGAGAAAATTCATATTTTCCAAGGTTTTCCAGAAAATGTGTATTTGGTATCAATTTCTATAGATTTTTGGACGCTGAATCTGAATAAGACCATCGCGGGCTCGATAGCTTTATTGGTTCTCTAGTTATCGCAGCTTTTGTGTCGAATTCGGGAGATTTTCGGAAATTTGAGATGAGGCTATAACTTAAGAGTTCTTGAAGCTATAAAAACCATTCTATACTCATTGGAACGATCGTCAAACACTCTCTCCAGCTGTACGGTAGGGTAAAAGTTTAGCTTTTAATTAGGAAATTAAGAAAAATAAAAATGATTGAAATTAGAATAGTCGCTATGGAGTTTTCCCTTATTTTCCGGTTGGAACGTTCACACATGGTCGGAATAATTACCATCAGAAATGAATAGTCGGCCCATTCAGTGGCCCCCGCGTTCTCCTGATTTAAGCTCTTGTGATTTTTATCCATTGGGCATTTATCAAGGCCAAGGTTCTCAAACATTTAACCTGGAAAACCTCAAACGAGGAAGAAATCGCCCAGATAACCTTCACCACACTCGAGAAAGTCATGCGAAACTTCCACAAAAGGCTCAGTTCTGATCTTTATTTCCCGGCAAGGCCATCATTTAGACGATAGATGTATAGATAGAATTTATTGTACAAACCTTGGTTCTTACAATGGTTGGAAAATAATCAAACGATACCTCAGAAATATTACAATTGCACGCTCATCTAAGCGACAACAACTCCTACCTTTCAATTCTTTGAGTGCAGGCAAATAATACCACAGCTTCCACTATGTATTTTCGAAATTAAACTTAATAATGAGTGCTTAACTAATAATCAAAGCCTTCCGACAAGACGAAGTTCCGGTGTCTTAAGGAAAACTGCAAGTACAAAAATAATATTTTAATCATAATGGCATCCCTAACGCTGAGCACCTCTGTCAGGGCCCACTCTGATTGATTGACGTTTTTTATTTAACAACCAGGGGGAGGTTAGGGCCTAGTTGCCCTCTCTTCCACCTCCCCTGGCAAGAATATATACAAAATAACAGGCTCTCACAATCGTAATTCACAAAAGAAAAAAAAATGATTCTCCTCATTTGTAGAGTTCAAGCAACATAGATTTGAATTTGTTTTTGAATGCCACCACAGACTGTTCTACGTTGAAAAATGATAAGTGTTCGTTAAAAATCCGCGAGCCTTGCACAACAAACGAACGTTCGAAGATGGTAGTCTGGTGACGTGGGATCTGCAGGCTCCGGCTTTTATTCCGTATGTCACGATCATGCACCTTCCTCCATAAATCTAAACTCCTGCGCAAGGTAGGCCGGCCGACGAAACTTCAATACCTTGATCACCATCGTGGCAATTTGAAGTTTCTTGAGCTCGCGTATTTTGAGGATACCCAATTTTCGGTAGGCCTGAGCTCGATTAGTTTTGTTTCAACTTTTTGAAATGTGGGAGGTTCCCGTGCCCCACCCTGCACAACCTTTTGGTCACGCAGACGTCCGCTATATTCAGTCTTCCCCGTTCGATCAGACGGACTAAAATTGCACTGGTGCTCTATGTGTGATCTATGGTACTAGCTCCCGGTCCATCATCCTCTATCGTAGTGATACTTTGCCTGAAATTAGGCGAGCTAGAGAAACGATTCCTCGTCGAATGCCGTCGATTGATATCAACAAGTTTAAGCTCAGGAAAAGGACAGCTACTCCATCGGATTTTCCTTTAATCGCATTTTTACTTACGCGTTGCCAGCACTTTTTTGCTGTTCCCAAACTTGCAGTAATTCTTGCGGCTCCGAGTAGCCGTGAGATGCGACTACATACCGATAGCCGAAAACATCGTACGGTTTCTTGATAAAATAGAATTCATCGCTATGAACCGGAATGATGTTCAATTTTTGCGCCAAAATGGCCAGGTATATGTCGTCAAAACGAAAATGTTTGACAAAGAAGCTCGAATAGTAAAATTTTCGAAGTACCTTATTGCTCAGAACGAACGATCCAGCTGTCACATAAGGTGGGAAATAGTTGTACGGATATTCCGCTAGGGGTAGATACCATTTGCTCAATTGATGCCTATGAGGTCTCGACGAGCTAAAAACGTAGCCTGCGTAGAGCTCTGCGTCGTCGGGTAAATCGATGTCGACGATTTGTTTTAAACTTCTATTCAAAATCCTATCGTTGCCTACAGTTGTTGACGTCCTCATGTTAGCTTTCTTTTTCAATATGCTAGCTAATTCGTCTTCTAAATAACGAGGGTAGTTCAATGGGTTTCTTACGAACCGGATCACATTTTTCGTCGACACATACATATCGTCGTCGGAGAAAAAATAGAATTTCGAATTGGAGCAGTATTTCACCGCCCAAGAGATAGCCATCATAGTTTTGATCGTATTATTGAAATAGTTATCGATGAAATTCGCTTGTATTATGTCACCAGTCTTGTCACTCTCTCGATTTATCTCTTCCTGCATTATCGTTTCATCCGGCAGTCCTAGAACGAAGACTGTCCTTATTTCGACGTCGGAGAACCTTAAACAGAAGAATTTCGTATTGTCCTTAGCGGAAAATTACAGGTGATCTGTAAAAGTTTATAAAATTGTAGTATCATAATTTATTATCAAAAATTAAATTATTATAAATATAGTATAATTTATTTAGTATCAGTATTTAATTCATGTATCGCAATTCATATTTTTTTATTAACTAGTGATATAATTTAGAATAATGATCAAGTTTTGAAATGAAGTGTTTTGATGTGGGGAAAACCTAGGCAAGCTGTAGAAATCGTTCTATACTGGTTGGAGTGCTCGTCAGACACTCTTTTAGCTGGAAAGTTAGGCGAAAAAGTGAACTTTCAATTTGAAAATTAAGAAGAAAAAAAACCGAAAACGTCAATTCTGAAAATCTCCCAAATTCCACATAGAAGCTGCGATAACTCGAGAGCCAATAAAGCTATCGACCCCGCGATAGTCTCATTCGAATCAGCGTCCAAAAATCTATGAAAATTGATACCAAATACACCTTTTTCTGAAAAACCTTGGAAAATATGAATTTTCTCCCCCTCATAACTCCCCAAAAATTGAGCTAGCAATGTGGTTCAAGAATTAGGCCGAAAAAATCCAATTCTTGGGCGATTACAATGGTTTATTATTGAATAATAAACCAATAAATATATAAAGTTATTGGGTTGGTTTGTCCGCCAATAAGTTAACATACCTGGATGAGTTCTCTGGCTGATGGGTCGGTTGTGGCAAGCGCTTTCGGTGTAAAGGCCTTTACAGACCGGACGATAACATTGTTGAAAACATTGTTATTAGCATTTTTCAGTAACTTTCCTTTCACACCGAACGCAACATTGTTGGCAACAATGTTATCAACATCGGGCGAGGAATTGTTAATGGAGAGTTTTAGTGCATTTTGCAATTTTTGAAAACTTCAACGTATGAGTATTGGTTACTTCATTAAATCATACGTTTCTTATGGTTACCGCCTTGTGGATGGCGGATTGTTGTGACTATTAGAGACATATGATTTAACAAAGTAACCAAATCTCCCACGTTTAAGTTTTCAAAAAACGCGAAAGTCACTAAAACTCTCTATTAACATTGTTACGGCACTTGAAAAATGTTGACAACAATTCCTCCCCCGAAATCTGGACACATTGTTGGCAACATTTTCTGTAACAATGTTATTTTTCCGTCAACATTGTTAGTAACATTGTTGGCGACACCGAGTTTTGTTATCGTGCCATGAGCGATAACAAACGGGCATTTGTCACTAACATTGTTAGAGAACTAGACCCAAATAAAACAGACGGAAGAATTGTTGTCAACAAAAAAGTTGACCACATTGTTGCCAACAATGTTCGTAACATATTTTCTAGATCATCCGATTGTGTTACAAACATTATTGTTATCAACATGTTATGTTAATAACAATTGTTTTCACTAACATTTGGTCCGTAAGCACCTTAAGGCACCATTCTCAAGCTGTGGGAAACTTCCACTGAAGGACACTATAGAATGGAAGTTTCCTCTGCGAGCGATCTAGTGTCCCTCAGTGGAAGTTTTCCCCGAGCGATCTCGTGTCCCACGGCTTGACAATGGTGTCTTCCTGAAAGCGCTTGCCACAACCAACCCATCAGCCAGAGAACTCATCCAGGTATGTCACTATTTACCGCCAAATTCTTTAATTTTAAAGATCAATTCTATTAATAATCTGGTTAAAAATTTACAGGAGAAATAATAAGGTATCTAATCCTAGTTGTTTTTATAGTTTTTTTTTAAAATGATATTATTTATTATTATTATTTATACTAGGTAGTATTATTTTTATTGATTATTATTATTATTATTTAATTATTTATTTTTATTTATTTATTATTATTATTCTTTTATTATTATCATTATTATTAGTATTATTATTATTCTTTTATTATTATATTATTATTCTTCTTTTATTATTATTATTATTATTATTCTTTAATTTTAAAGATCAATTCTATTAATAATCTGGTTAAAAATTTACAGGAGAAATAATAGGGTACCTATCTAATCCTAGTTGTTTTTATAGTTTTTTTTTTTAAATGATATTATTTATTATTATTATTTATACTAGGTAGTATTATTTTTATTGATTATTATTATTATTATTTAATTATTTATTAATATTATAATTATTTATATTTATTTATTATTAGTTTTATATTAATTTATCTCAACTCAGAAGGTTTTTGTCATTATGCCAGTTAAGAGGGAAATATTGATGGTTTGAATAATTAAGATGAACCTTATACTTATAGGGTGTTTTTTAAAAATAAAAAAATTATAAGGCGCGGCGTTACTTTTAACTAGTTGCTGCGAATATTGTCTTCTTCGTTCGAGTCGCAACGCCTTAAAGACGCCCGTTAATGTACCTCATATTCAGTAGCGTACCTCTTTTCGAATCCCCACGATTTCCGTATCGCCTTCCGTCTGTCGAAATGAGCGGCGGCCGATTTTACCAAATACACCAGCCTCGGTCGGGAATCGCCGTCGACGGCGCATTTGTCGGAAGCGCTGTGTACGAACGAGTAATTGTACGAATTTATCGGCGTCCTTATGGAATAATTGTTTTCCATCCAATAATTGACGTAAGCGGCGACCGGCTCGTTCAACGGATAATCGAAATTGGCGATGCTCGATTGAAATAACATCGCGAAAACGCCGAAGTAGTAAAGGAAGAAGAGGGCCAGAAGGAAAACGTATTTTTTCCTGTCCCTTTTCAAAAACGCGATGAAATTCCTCATATTTCATGAAAATCTAAAAACTCTTGAATATAGAACGGTTGCAAGTTGAGACGCGAATTAAGTATAATTCAGTATTTTGCTTTGAAGAGTAGCGGAGTAGCCCGTGGAACGTCCAAACAGTCCAAACATTTTACATTGACATCGATGTTTGAAAACATCGAAGCCTAGATATCGATGTTAAGTATCGATGTTTTTGGTTCGATACATCGATGTCCGCTTCGATACCTTTTCACGGTCGTTTCAATCCCGTTTTTTATTTTAAAATAGAGGCTCTTTTTTCTAGTGTTCAAATATTCGTGGGGTTATTAAAACAATCTGTAAGGAGAAAATCCGTAAGGAAGAAATCCGTACGGAATTTTTCATTTATTTTTTCAATGAGTACGGGATTCTAGGCTTTTGCAATACCGTTTCCAGTTTCTGTTTTCGAGTTGTTGATAACCTAAACTTCAAAGGCAAAGCCTGTAATTTACAAACAATCAATAATACCGCTATATTTTTCTATCGATTTTTGATAGTTTAGAATATCGATGTTTCTTTCGATATATCGATACAATCGATGTGGACTTTCGATGTTTGAAATCGAGCTTCGATGTCCCAATCCTAGTAGCCCATGAAAAATCGCACTGGTTTAGCGTTAGTATTCGAAGAAGAAGGTTACAAAATGTTACGTAGAGCGGCCAAAGAGATTTGAAGAAGCATTCGCAAATGAAACAATTCTCAGCTCTTAGCGGTTTTCAATTTTTTTCCAATCGTTGCGAAAAATTCGTGGAAATTAATTACTCGTAAATTTCGTTCACACATGAATCAAAATGTCTTTTTATTGGAACAGTTATATTTTTTCGTATCAATTAACGCACTTGAAAATCGTAATTAAATCGTAAATTTCGTTGACATGAATCAAAATTTCGTTATATTGGAACAGTTATATTTTTTCAAATCAATTAACGCTCTTGAAAATCGTAAATTTTGTTGACATGAATCAAAATTTCGTTATTTTGGAACAGTTATATTTTTTCAAATCAATTAACGCACTTGAAAATCGTAATTAAATTCTAAATTTTGTTCACACATGAATCAACATGTCGTTTTATTCGAAGTTATTATTTTTTTAAATTTTTTTTTTCATATAAATCGAACTTGAAATCTTCACCTGAGAACTTTCAACAATATAACGGCGTGAAAATGTCATTTCGACGTGTTTAATTTCAATAAAGTCGCCCCCCCAACGGATTTTTCTCGCCTGTTGGCCAGTGGCGCCATTTCACAGCTCTTTCTGCGGCCTTGTACGGCGCTAGAACTCGATGCGGGCATCTAGGCTCGTTGACCCGAAGTGCAACGGTGCCGAGCGCCTCCCTGAAAAAGGAATGAAGTGTCACACGGCCGGCCATGTTGCCAACCTATTGAAGGAAAGTGGTCCGCACCATTGGGAAACCGTGAGTGTTATTTACGTGCGATTCGTGACTGTTTATTAACGCGTCGGAGTGAAATTTCCGTCCGATCTTGGACATTCAAAGTGGAAATGGAATCCAACGAGCGGGGTGAGTAGTAAATCGTTCGACTTTTGCTAACACTTGCGAGGGGAAATCGATAAATTTCCTATTTACTGGGCTCGCCTGGTCATCGTTGTTGTAATGTTTACAATCGCTAGTCGTCTGCGGTCGTTTGAAATTTCGTCCCGCGTTCGTTTTCAACGTTTTTGTATTACAGACTCGTTTAACGATTACCTGTGCGTTATCAGCCGTTATCGACGTCCTACTACGTCCCAGATTCTAGTGTACAGCGTAGAAGCTGCTAGAATTTCTGTCACAGTGGCACATGCTGACATAGCAAAACATGTTCGGTTGTTATTCTTTCGCGACCCGTTTTCTCGCGATAGAACGTTTATTTTGGGCACCTGTTAGGTAGTCTAAATAGGCGGTTTATAGCGAACGCGACTTGCGCCAATTTCCACGTGAGTAATCTCGATTTGCAGTTGCTTTTGATTTCTGTTCCATTTTGGCCCGAAATCTGAGAATTTCCAGGTTTCAAAATGCTGCAGATTATTATAGTGATTGTTTCTTCGCTTAAATATTAATAGAAGACATTTGTGAACGTTGGAATATTTGTGAACGTTTGCACCTAAAAGATTGTTAACTCTAAGGGAAAACTCTGTAGCGATTATTGTGATTCTAATTATTTTTATTTTTCCTCATTATCAAATTAAAAGCGAAATTCTTTGCTTAACTTTATAGTTGGAGTGTTGGACAAATATAGAACGATTGAACTCTCGATGAACTCTCGAGTTATACCTAGTGCCAAATTTATGGAAATCTCCCAAAATCGACACAATTTTGCGATTCTCAAGCTCAGATTTTACACAAAAGCTGCGATAACTCGAGAACCAATGAAGCTATCGACCCGGCGATGGTCTCATTCGATTCAGCGTCCAAAAATCTATAGAAATTGATATTAAATCGACCTTTTTCTGAAAAACGTTGGGAAATACGAATTTTCTCCCTCTCAAAACACCCCAAAAATACCCCCAACATTGAGGTAGCGAATTGGCCCTTGAATTGAGCCATTGTCAGACAGAGATTGATTTTTGGTGAAAATTTAGCTTTTATAGTTTGGTCGAAAAAGTGTTGCCGGCGGACGGACAGAATTTTTTTTTATCGGATATTCCAATTTTACATGCCTTGAAACGTAAAACATCAAATTTTGAGGGGGGTTAGAAAATTTTTTTTCTTCGGTGATTACAATGGTTTATTATTGATAATAAACCAAAAGCAACGACTTAAGGTTCCTACAGTGTTGCCAGGTTCCCCTTTTTGGGGGAAAACTCCCCGAAAACCAAGACAAAATAATTCTTCCCCCTAAATCATCCCCCAATCTCTTTTTTATTCGCTTCAATTCTCGTATAAAGTAGAAAAAAATAAAAATTTGGAAAATAAGTGATTTTCAATATTGATGAGGTCGTAGGTACCTGATGGACCGACCAGGCCGCCGCCAAAAGTTCCATTCCCCTATTTTTTAAACCAAAAAGAGTGGGAAAAAATCTGAAACTTGCAGGGAATGTTGGTTAGGGTGTTGTGGCAGCACTTTTTCCGGGGTCGTACGACAGTGTTGCCAAGTTTCCCCTTTTTGGGGGAAAACTCCCCTAAAACCAAGACAAAATAACTCTTTCCCCTAAATCCTCCCCCAATATCTTTTTTTATTCACCGGTTTTCTTGTAAAATGTCGAGCCAAGTGGAGCAATAATTTTCATGTACGTATGCTGAGTACCCCAACTTCTGTTGATAGTCGAGTGGACACAAATGTGACCTGGATTGCTTACACAAAATGGCGCAGACGTGTTTTACCATGTAAGCATAATAATAACTGAGAGAATACAGTATTTTTTTTTTTTTAATAGTTTGATTCTTCAGTTTTTATTACAATACTGATTTCATTTGCATTTGCACGATCGGAATAATAGGTTCGTTTTTCAAGGGACCAAAATGTTTTATTAAATTTTATTTGAAGTCCACGTTCACGCCAAACCATGGTGGTGTGTCACGGTGAACTGAGTACGAGGATTTAAGAAAATAAAAAATACACGACCCTGTATATTTCTTCCTCTTTTTTGTGTTTAAAAAAATACCCAATTTCCCCCTTTTGCAGTCAAGGTTTCCCCCAAATCTCCACTTGAGGCCTGTCAACTCTGCCTAGGTAGGAAGTACTAGTTAGATTTTTACTTGGTGGGTTCGTTAGGCAGCGAAATATGGAACTGGATCGGTAATTTGGATCCGTTCCAGACCCGAAACTGGAACAGTTTGGAACAGTGACAGCTTGGATCGGTAAGTGCCTTCTCTAAGATGCAGTCAAAAATATCTGCAATGTCACGCACTTTAACCGCGGCAAAGCTCTTGATTTTATTTTGCTTATTTCTCGAAACCAAAATTTTTAAAATTCTATGGACTTGAATGTCAGACTAATGGACTTCTAATGTAATTAGGTTTGTTCCGCTGAGTCAAAAAACTGTCAGTTGTGGAAAAACGCTCACTCTTCATTGTTCAGGATGACGATGCTGATTATTTAGGTTGTTTCAGTTGTTGGCAATGTCTAGGAAGAATAAGGACTCGAGAAGCGTCCAGGAAGGAGTTGTGGGCCGTTACGTGAAAAAAGATACTCCTCCGGAGATTCCAATTATTAATGTCTGGACCACGGAACCTGTCAAGAAAACACCCCGACGCTCAGTCACCGAAAGCCCCGCATTCCAAGGGAACGCTACTTCGCAGAAGTTCAACGCTAACCGCATTGCCCAGTCAATGACGACTGTTGGCCATGAAGGGAAATACACCCCAAGTTCGTCGGTTCCAGATTTGGCTCAAAGGTTTGCTAGTATGGGCGTAGGAGGGAGTGAAACGGCTGTAGTTGCAATACAGCAACCGCAACCCTGTTTGTCCTATTCGCCGCAATCGCAACCGGCTCTGGTGCCGATGGTGAACGCAGCTTATAGAATTCCTCCGCACGGCAGCTCTCAGTACAGCTTGGATAAAGCCGGCCACGGAGTGCATTACAATCAACCGAGATCGTTCAGTTCGATACCATCATACTCTCCTCAGGTCGTCTATCGTGATCACATTGTCGAATGGATGCCACCTACGAGCCATTCCCAACCGAACGTGACGCAGGCCCAAGAGATGGACCTGATTCTGCCGCCAGGCTGGTCTGTCGACTTTACTCTACGCGGTCGCAAATATTACATCGACCACAACACTAAAACGACTCACTGGAGCCACCCTTTAGAAAAGGAAGGGCTTCCCACCGGCTGGGAGAGGATCGACAGTCCGGAATTTGGCACCTATTACGTCAACCATATCACGAGAGCTGCCCAGTACGAACATCCTTGCTCGCATTATATTTACCAGCCTCAGGTCCAGATGGAACTCGGTGGCCACCCTCAGGCCGGTCCTCCTCGGCACACGCACTTCCATCCGCACAGCGCTCTCGTCCCGGCCAATCCCTACCTGAATCAGGAGATACCTCATTGGCTCGAGGTGTACTCCAGGGCGTCTCAGATTCTGGACCATAAACTTCGCTGGGAACTCTTCCGCCTTCCGGAGCTCGAATGTTTCAACGCCATGCTCACCCGCTTATACAAACACCAACTGGAAGAGATCGTCATGCGTTACGAAGCGTACAGGTCGGCTTTGATGTGCGAAATCGAGATGCGCCACAGAAGCATGGGCCGAGCTCTCGATAGGAACCCTTACTTTTCCAAAGTCACTGAAATTTACGACGACGCCGACGAAAACGCCTATTCCCATCAACCTGAAACGAACATTTGACATCAGCCGGTTAAAGTTGTTTTTTCCCTTCGAATTTTTTATTTTTATCTTTTTTTCAAGTATTCAAAAAAAAGAGAAGAAATTCCCATCTTGTTGAAATGCTGCATCGAATTTCGTGCCTTTGGATATTTACCTTGTTTACTTTCCAGTTGGTAATCGAACCTTTCTGCGTCGTTTGCTTTGTTTTGTTATTATTATTTACAATAAAAAACATACTATTCTAGTTAATTTATTTGGAAACCTGTCTCCTTTTATTGTCGAACCGCTGCTCGGTTAGACTGGAAATCTGGAAATGGCAAATTCTTCAGACTTGGCGACTCTTTTTCAATTTTTCCCTTTTATTTGAATCGATCTTTCGCCCATTCGTATATCTTCAGGGCTATTTAGTACCATACCACACAAATTATATACAAGATGACCCAAAAGCAACCGGAACATCCTTGTAAAACGTCTAATATCCAATATTTTTAAACTGATTTTTGTCAACTTCAAGGTAATTACCATCGACCACAGTACACTTGTCCGATATTTTTCTCCCATTGTTGGAAACAATTCTTTAATTCCCACATTTTTTATTCACTTATCGGACTCGCGTTTGGGCCTTTCTTCGATTTTCTTGGTTCTCCTCACCAACGTCACGATAGTTGAAGAGTGTTCGACGATCGTTCCAACGAGTATAGAACGATTTTTATAGCCAAATTTCTGAAAATTTTGAAAAAATCGACAATAAAGCTGCGATAACTTGAGAACCATTAAAGCTATCGACCCCACGATGGTTTCATTCGATTCAGCGTCCAAAAATCAATAGAAATTTTTATCAAATACACCCTTGTCCAAAAAACATGGATTGGGATTTTCTTCCCCTCAACACCCCCCCCCCCCCCCCAATACCCTTAAAATTGAGCTAGCAATGTGGTTTGAGAATCGGCCCGTTATGATTTGATACCGAATACACATTTTTCTGAAAAACCCTGGAAAATATGAATTTTCTCCCCCTCAAAACTCCCCAAAACTATCATTAAAATTGAGAAATTCGCCGTCAACACTTTTCCGGCCAAACTATAATAGCTAAATTCTTGAAATTTTCACCAAAAATCAATCTCGGTCCTACGACGGCCCAATTCTCGAACCAACTTACTAGCTCAATTTTAAGAGTATTTTTGGGGGGTTTTGAGGGGGAGAAAATTCATATTTTCCAAGGGTTTTCAGAAAAATATGTATTTGGTATCAATTTCTATTGATTTTTGGACGCTGAATCGAATGAGACCATCGCGAGGTCGATAGCTTGATTGGTTCTCGAGTTATCGCACTTTTTGTGCTGAATTTGGGAGATTTTTGGTAATTTGACATGAGGGTATGACTTGAGAGTTCTTGGAGCTATAAAAATCGTTCTATACTCATTGGAATGGTCGTCAAACTCTCTTCAGCTGTACGGTAGGGCAAAAAATTTAACTCGTAAAAATTATAGGAAATTGAGAAAAATAAAAATGATTAAAATTACAATAGTTGCTACGGAGATCTCGAATACTTATCGAGATAATTTCCCCTAATTTAATGACGATCGCTATTCTTCAATCGTTAGAATGAAACCAGAAGTATACAAGGGAATTTCCATTGCAGGGATAGGTTTGATCAAGTTGCTATTTCTGAAGAAAGAAAATTCTTCGTATAAGGATCTTAAATCCTTCGCATTTTTCTGCCACATCAGAATTCAATAACTAATGGTAATTCAGCATAAGAATTTTCCGCTGGCGGATTATTTCGTATTCATTCAATCCAGGAAAGGAATATTTGCTGAAAAAATAGTTTGACTTTTTTTTTTTAGCCATTATTCCCATAAGGTGGTTTTAGCGTCGTAGAGCAGGTCGAAAGATGCTGAGTCGCGTTCGAGTAGGGGAATCAGACTGCGCGGTTCAGCTTGACGCTAGAGAAGGGGCCGCTTCGCGGTCGCGAGATCGGAACTGATGTCCATCGCGAGCAGTCGCGGTGCGTGCATGGCCCTTGCGGGGTCGCCGTGTGTCGTTATGCTGAAAAAAGAGAAACCAATGATGTCCGTGTCGGCCCTTATACAACAGAGCACCTGGGGCCGAGGTAGGATGATAAATACAGTATTGATAGTACAGTTTGACTATATATGAGGCATTTTATAGCGATGAAAATGCCAGCTAGCTATTTTGGTTTATAATTCAATAATAAACGATTTTAATCGCCGAAGAAAAACGCTGCAAATTATTGTACAGTGGTTTATTAATATTTCGCTTCGATAATTTAAGAATATTATCCATTTGTCATTTTAAATATTCCGAACATTTGTGATCGTTCTCACCGAAAAACAGACGGTAACTATAGGGGAAAATTTCGTAGCAACTATTGTCATTTTAATCATTTTTATTTTTCTTGTTTTCCAAATTAAAATCTGAAATTTTCGCCATACTGGATAGTTGAATAGTATTCGAAGAGCATTCCAACGAGTATAGAACGATTTTTATAGCTCCAAGAACTTTCGAGTTGAACACACATGCCAAATTTCTGAAAATCTCCCAAATTCGACACAAAAGCAGCGATAACTCGAGAACCAATAAAGCTATCGACCCCACGATGGTCTCATTCGATTCAGCGTCCAAAAATCCGTAGAAATCGATACCAAATACATATTTTTCTGAAAAACCCTTGGAATTACGAATTTTCTCCCCCTCAAAACCCCCCAAAAATGCTCTTAAAAATGAGGCAGCGATTTGGCTAAAGAATTGAGCTATTGTCAGACCAAAATTGATTTTTGTTGAAAATTTCAAGAATGTAGCTATTATAATTTGGTCGAAAAAGCGTTGACGGCGGAGAGACAGATTTTTTATTTATTGAATATTCGGATTCTACATGCCTTGAAACGTAAAGCATCAAGTTTTGAGTGGGGTTAAAAATTTTTTTTTCTTGGGCGATTACAATGGTTGATTATTGAATAATGAACCAAAAAAATCAATATTTTTTCTTTCATCGACAAATTCAGGTACGAGATTTTACTTGAACCATTCGCTGTGATAGATATGTGTGATTAACTTGAAAAATGCCTACCATTATACTTATTGCTTAACTGGCTTTGTATATAGGTTTCTACAATATTATCCATGTCAAAAGGACTAGCAATATATTTGTGTCTACAGTTATCAGTGTCAAAAGAGGCAAAGAATTCGTCCGAATAATAACAATAATATATAATAATAATAGTATAATATAGATAAATAATATTATTATTATATCACTATTATTATAATTATATTATTTATCTATATTATACTATTATTATTATATATTATTGTTATTATTCGGACGAATTCTTTGCCTCTTTTGACACTGATTACTGTAGACACAAATATATTGCTAGTCCGAAAAATCTATTATAATTAATACTATTATAATATTATAATAATATATATATATAATATTATAAATATAATATTATATAATACTATTATTATAATTATATAATACGCTGATTATATCTACACGCTATGGATCCAAGACGCAAAAACATTCAAGTCATTCTTTTTCTATCTGTGACCAAGATTTTTCGAAATATTAACTTTCCTCTTTCTTCTTTCTCAATCAATTAATTATTTAGTTCAGTAGAACCATCAACCAACTCAATATAATAATATAACATATATAAATAATGAAATAATATTAATATAGTAATATAATGATATATATAATAGTAATAACAATAATAATATATAATAATAATAGTAGTATAATATATATAAATAATAGAATAATAATAATATATAATAATTATAATAGTGATATAATAATAATAATAATATATATAAATAATATAATAATATTAATATATTAATGTAATAATATATAATAATAATAATAATAATAGCCGATGGTTGGCATTGGGCTACAGAGTGTTCGGTTGAGTGGAAACAACTTAACTGTTTATCTTCAAAACTGAATTTTCAGCCCCATTTTTTCGGACGGCTACATTCCACGAAATTTCGGCCGAACGAAGACCGTTGGCGCTTTTGAGATTTACGCGAAATTCGGGATTTCCAGGAAATAAAAGCCATAACATGGTCATTATGCTTACGACGCGATAATTATGTTGTACCTGTTCGGACGAACGTAAACAACTTTCTAACATCCATCCAAATCCGGTTCACGTTGAGTATTGCTTGGAATAAAATTATTCCCACGTTTTGAACTTTCATGTTTTAATTAAAGTATCTATACTCAATTTTTTGTAATTGAATAGAAAAAAAGAGAGGTTCTTATACGGGTGATTCATAGATTACTGGCCTGTTCACAGTCCGCTGTGGATAGTTCTCTGATGCACCAATCTCAGCTCAGTTAGGTATGTAATTTTTTTTTTTTTCGAAGAAATTTTTTAATATTTTTTCCTCCTCAGAGTTTTAAAAAATTAACGTTATAAAATTATCTATCTGTATAAGAAAAAACTACACGACGAGGAGGAGGAGAAGTATACGATTTAATGAGAACCTGGGCGGAGGGATTTGATCGAAAAAAACGGGGGTTGTTTAAAATATAATATTAATCATTAAATCTGTAGGAATCATTAATCAATCCAATTTTAACAGTACTGTAAGTATTTTTCATAGTTTAAATACATAACGACAGTGGAATACTGAAACGAGAAAAACGAAAATTTGTCTTCAAATTACCGCCGTTTTGACGCCGAATTCGGACTCGGCGTTAGATTTCCGACAAGAATGAGTAATAAATTAGAACAGTAATGTGTTAGTATTTGGAACAGATTTTAACGGTTGAAGTAGATGAAAGTTGTATAGCACTAAAAATGGGGAAAAACTTATTGTTGTCGTCAAATTTCCGCCGTTTTGAAGTTGAATTCAGATTCAGCGTTAAATTTCCTATAAGGAATGCTTTCAAATTCGCTTGAAAATGAAAATTCAATTTTTCACTCTTCGGCCGGTGAAAAACTCGATTTACAGAAATTAACTTCTGTGGAGCTGTTTAAATTTTTTTCACCAAATCTTTTGCTATTGACGTATGTAAGGCGTTCAAATGAAGACTCCTGCAAAATGAAACAATTGATTCACGGGAATTTTGACCCCGAAAATCACGGTTAACGTCCAATTTTCGAGCTTTCAAAAACCGATTTTTTTGGACCACTTGCAGATTTTTCCGAGAAATAAAAAAAAATCACAAAAATACATCTTGGTAAGACACAACTTTCCTGAAAATTTCAGATTTTTATGTCTATTGAGAGTAGAGTAAAAATTCGTTAACTGATCGGTTGAAAAAAATCGCAGGGGTACCCCTTGGATTTTTCGCTGAGAATTTTTTGGTCTCGATTTCGCTCAAATTCAGCATAATGATAGTTGATGATGTGTATATCAATAATATATGCTCCATTCGTTAATTCGTTTGCACTAAATTGATGAAAACAAGGGGAAAATATTATGTATTCGTATATATTCTACTATTATTGTTGAATAACGCACAAACGGTTGAAAAATGGATAGGTAAATTACGTTGGGAAAATGTGGACAGTCGAATAACCTATCTTATGGTATGTTCAAACATCTGAATTGACTCCTTTTTGTTCGAATTACACAGGTTTGCGACATAAAAATTGTTCAAAATTGAATAAGTGATTTTTATAGTATTTTCAACGCTGATTTCGGGAAAAATAGTGAAAAAATTCCATCACGTACAGTTATTCCACAAACTGTTTGTCTCTTTTTAGCTTTTTTCGATATTTTTATACATAGTTTATACATAGTTTTTATACATACGTACTCTAGTGAGTTTTCCTGGTTTATCCGAGGCAAAACAAAAGGAAGGAGTCTTGGTCGGACCAGACATTAGAAAACTGATGAGAGATCCCAATTTTGGTGATACTATAAGGACTTATGAGCTTAAAGATAAATGTAAGTGTACTAGATATATGTAGTTTATAACATGTAATATATTACATGAAATAAAATCCTTTAACTTGAGAACAAAATTGGAAAATTGTTAAAATTTTGTTATTATACCAAAAAGTAATTCCTTTTTTGTGATAAAACCTTACGTGATAGAAAAAAATGGATTGCATTTTTGCAATCAGCGCTGAAAAATACATAAAAATCAGTCAATAATTAATACATAAAAATCAGTCATCAGTAATTTGAATAATTTTTCTTTTCCTTAATTAAAAGCTAAATTTTTTGCCCTACCGTACAGCTGGGGAGAGTGTGTGACGATCATTCAAATGAGTATAGAACGATTTTTATGTAACTCTCAAGTTATTCCCTCATGTCAAATTTCTGAAAATCTCCAAAATTCAGCACAAAAGCCATGATAACTCAAGAAATAATGAAGCTATCGATCCCGCGATGGTCTCATTCGATTGAGCGTCCAAAAATCTATACCTATAATTCGATACCAAATACATATTTTTCTGAAAAACCCTGGAAAATATGAATTTTCTCCCCTTCAAAACCCCCCAAAAATACCCTTAAAATTGAGCTAGCAAGTTGGTTCAAGAATTGGGCCGTCCTAGGACCGAGATTGATTTTTGGTGAAAATTTCAAGAATTTAGCTATTATGGTTTGGCCGAAAAACTGTTGACGGCGGACAGACAGAATCTTTTTATTGGATATTCGGATTCTACATGCCTTGAAACGTAAAACATCAAATTTTGAGGGTGGTTAAAAATTTTTCTTCTTACTGTCTACTTAGAATTTAAGGCCACCGTGGCCGAAAAACCTTTATAATTTTGATTGTTGGCCCTTGTTTTGAAAAAAAAATTCGAAATGTAATAAAAAACGTGTTTTTTGTTGAAAATTGGCGTCGCGGAATTTCGGCTTTCGGACGATGTAGCGGTCAAACTATCAAGTTTTACATATACCAAGTACATTGCAAAGTTGTAGCCAAATCCATTTTGAACATTTTTATAATTGCGATCGCTAAGTTTGCTTTCACCTCCGCGGAGCTAGGGCTGTCCAAAGTCGGAATGAACGAAAGAAAATAGGGGCTGTTTAAAATGTAAGGCCATTGTCTGAAAAAAATCGCCGAATTTCGATTTTTCGTTTTTAATTTTTCAAAACAATTCGAAATGTATCGAAAAACGTTTCGGTCAAAATTTTTGATCGAGCGGAGTTTTATCAATCGGGAGCTGTAACTGATTTTCATTCATACCGCGTGAATTACAGATATGTTACGTGAAATATAGTAAAATATCGAGCTGATAAGAAATTCTAGAGCGACGATGATTCGAGTCGCAGGAGCTAAAGGACTCGCGATCGAAAGATGTAACGAGATTTTGACGTTGCCGGCAAGTCCTTGCGAGCAAGTCACGGAATCCATTCTACCGTAAACTAACCGAGTGACCTTGGGACGGCAAAAGCCGAAGAGCCCCTCGGAGCCGACGGGGATCTCGTTCGCTACACTTGACAGCGGGCGCCTGCCCCACTCCGCCACAGGTAAATAGAGCTTATTGCGAGGAGGAAGACGATTCTTCGGCTTGCTCTCCAGCTTCATCATCGCCTGTCTTGCTCGCGTTTCCCATTTCATCATTTCGTTGCGATTTGTCGCATGTATGATTCGATGTGTGGATGAGATCATATATTGTAATCACTTCTAGTCATTTCGGTTTAATATTCATTAATAAATTGTTGAAATCGCCCAAGAAAAAAATTTCTACCCCCTTCAAAATTTGATGTTTTACGTTTCAAGGCATTTAGAATCCGAATATCCGATAAAACAAGCCCTCAAACGTAGAAAATATTGACTCTTATGGCCTGTAAATATCCAAACAGAGAAAACTTTGAACCCTTATATCTCAAATGCACAGTGTGTTTTTCGAATTTTGAAAAAAAAACCTAATTTTGCTCATTCACTAGGAAAACATTTCTTGAAAATGTTGTTGAATTTCATTCATTTTTCAGGAAGATATGGCCATTTATGTCAGTTTGTGACCACAGACAGACGGACACACAGACACTTGTTCAAAAAGTGATTTTAAGTAAAGTTCTATGAAAAAATTTTCCAACAGGACCTCGGTTCCAAAGTTGACTTTTCAGACGATCACAATTACTACGTAAACATGGAAGTAAAAACGCTGCAAATTATTGTACAGTGGTTTATTATTCCTTCGCTTCAATAATGATTTAAGAGAACTATCCATTTGTGATTTTAATGATTCCGAACATTTGTGAACGTTCCCACAGAAAAACAAATTGGTATCTATAAGGGAAAACTCTGTAGCAACTATTGTAATTTGAATAATTTTTATTTTTCTTAATTTCCTAATTAAAATCTGAATTTTGCGCCTTTCGGTATGGTTGAAGAGAGTGTTTGACGACCATTTCAATGAGTATAGAACAATTTTTATAGCTCCAAGAACTCTCGAGTTATTCACTCATGTCAAATTTCTGAAAATCTCCCAAATTCGACACAAAAGCTGTGATAACTCGAGAACCAATGAAGCTATCGACCCCACGATGGTTTCATTCGATTCAGCGTCCAAAAATCTATATAATTTGATACCGAATACACATTTTTCTGAAAAACCCTGGAAAATATGAATTTTCTCCCCCTCAAAACCCTCCAAAAATATCATTAAAATTGAGAAATTCGCCGTCAACACTTTTCCGGCCAAACTATAATAGCTAAATTCTTGAAATTTTCACCAAAAATCAATCTCGGTCCTACGACGGCCCAATTCTCGAACCAACTTACTAGCTCAATTTTAAGAGTATTTTTGGGGGGTTTTGAGGGGGAGAAAATTCATATTTTCCTAGGTTTCTCAGAAAGATGTGTATTTGGTATCAAATTATATAGATTTTTGGACGCTGAATCGAAGGAGACCATCGTGGGGTCGATAGCTTCATTGGTTCTCTAGTTATCGAATTTGGGAGATTTTCAGAAATTTGACATTTTTTGGGTATACTTCGAGAGTTTTTGGAGCTATAAAAATCGTTCTATACTCATTGGAATGGTCGTCAAGCACTCTCTAGCTGTACAGTAGGGCAAAAAAATTAGCTTTTAATTAGGAAATGAGGAAAAATAAAAATGATTAAAATTACAATAGTCGCTACGGAGTTTTCCCTTATCGTTACCAATCTGTTTTTCGGTTGAAACGTTTTCACATGTTCTGAATAATTACTATCATAAATGGATAGTGTTCTGAAATTATTATTGAAACGAAGTAATAATAAACCACTGTTTCGTTTATTAATTTATCACTGATCCTCATGGTGATCTATTAAAAACAAAAAACAACAAATAAACTGATTTAAAGGACAAAAATTAAAAAAAATTAAATAAATAAACAAAACCCTCAGGAATTGGAAAAAGGGGATCAACGTCATGTCGAGCCCTGTATATTTCTCCCCATTTTTTCATTTTCCTTTAAAAACGCCCATTTTCCCCTTTTTCTAGTCCAGGTTTCCCCCAAGTCTCCGCTCGAGACCTGGTAATAATAAATATTCCAACATTGTGAACGTTTCCACCTGTGAAGCTTCACTCTGGTGTTAACGTCTTGATCCTTTTTTCGAGATGACCTGCCCGAAGCTACTTTTTAGATAACGTCACGATCCATCCATGGCTAATGGCCCCATTAACGTGGTAGCAGAGCAATAACTAGTTTTCTCCGTCAAATACAACAAACGTCTCTCGTCTGGCGAGAATGGATTCTGTTGGCACGAGTTGACAGTAGTGAACCTCTGATTTTTTCCAGTTATTTTGTTTTCTTGAATGATTATTTATAGTCCCAAAAAAAAAAAAAATAGTAACCTACAACCTACATTCTTTTTTTGTCATAAACCAGTCGAATTAGAGACTATTTCAGTTTATAATTATTAAAATAATACATCGATATCAATACCTAAAATGTTCACATCGAGCATTGATGTTTTTTCGAATTTTGGCCAAGTTCAAGGTCAAATCTGAACACGTTTATGAAGTGAATTGAATTAATAACCTTGAATAAAAGGCTTTTATTTACTAGAAAAATGCATGATCGAAAATGAACCAACAGAATTATATCGATAGCCGCATTGCAAAAAACTGTGAATTTTCAAAAAAAAAATTGGAAGAGCCAAAAAAACGGCATCACTTTGTTTCTTCGAACTCAAGATGTGATTTTCGGTGTAATATCTTCTGCTTGCCATTAAAGGAAGTCATAGGCCATTTTTAGCGGTCCCAGAATGTACGTTAGGCCAGACATGACTAAAAAAAACTAAAAATTAATATTTCAGGGCTTCCTATTATGATGAAAATCATGAGGGACGTTATTGTTATACTAACTTTACTGCTCGTAATGACCTGACCACTTCCTGAATAATTTGAACACTTCCCAAAAAAAAATTAATACTAAAAAGTACCTAATTATTTCTACCAAAAAAAATTAATTAGTTACTGTATTTAAAAAATAATTAATTACCTAATGTATTCCAAAAAATTAATTAATGTATTCCAAAAAAAATTGATTAATGTATTCCGAAAAAATTAATTAGTTAAAAAAATATATTTTTACCATTTTTAAGGTGATTGAACTACTTTCCTTTTGACCTCTTTTTTGGAGTAGTTTTTGTTTGGTTTCTTGCAGAATGACCCGATTTCACCCGTGAGATCTTCAATCGCGGACGGGCTTAGCAAAATAAATATATCACATCAAATATCACATTTATGATCTCTGGCAACCGGATGATTGCATTAAGATGATGGTGAAAATATCACGTCTCCAAGACAATAAGATTCAGCGGCCGATCTCGTTCAATTAGGCCACCTGGACTGGAATTCAAATCACGAACGTCCTTGGCTCGGCCAGCTACTCCTCAGTAGATTAATAATTGAAAAATAGACCAAGACTTGGGATTAATAATTGCGGCCCGTTTTCTCCGCAGTTCTAATAAAGTGCATGTCAGCAATTGACGTAACGTCTTGTTTTCTGTCTTGAAAAATCATTTTTTCGATATTACTATTTTTTTTTTTTTTTTTAAATTACTAAGTGCAGGGAATTTGGGAAATGCCGGCCATAAATCCACGTCATCCAGCGTTATACTCATGCCAAAGTGGTGAAAATCTCCCATATTTTACACAAATGCTGCGATAACTAGGTACTATTCTTTCGTTTCAGTTATACCATCCATATTTTTTTGCAATGCTAAATATTCGAATGTTAACAAGAGATCGAAAACAATGAGGAAAACTTCACTAGATTATTTTAATTATTCGCCTTTTTTTCCTAAATTTGTAGTCAAAAGTTGAATCGTTCCTCCAACGTTGCAGCTGAGGAGTATTCGAACACCAGCCCAATAAGTTCAGAGCGAATTTTACAGCTCCGAAAATTCTCGCGAATCGGAAAATTTCGGTAAATTTACACGAAATCTGCGATAACTCGAGAATCGTTGACGCTTATAAAAATCAAATTAAAATTAAATTAGAAAATAAATTGCATTAAAAATTAAATTAAATTAGAAATCAAATTAAATTAATTTAGACAATAAATTACATTAAAAATTAAATCAGATTAAATTAAAATTAGAAAAATACAAATTTTTCTATAAAAAAAAAAAAAAAAAAAATTAGGCCTTCTGTTCAGAAATTCTCTTGAAATCGAGGTAGCGATTGAGCCTTCGGTCAAGAGAGTTTTGGTGAGAAATGTTGGCGTACGGACAGAATTTTTTTCAACTTTCGGATTCTAAATGCTTTGAAAATTGAAAAAATAAAATTTCGAGGGGTTATAATTTTTTTTTTTTTTGCGATTACAATGGTTTATTATTAATACAAACTAACACCGGTAAACTCATGTTCAACCTGACATACTGATACTCAAAAAACGCTATTACGAATCGATCGATTCGGAGATTTATCGCGTCACAGTCAAAGAATTAAAGTCCCCATCGCGGAAAAACATGTATCTGGCTAATAAAAACAACGCGTTTGGGGTAGGAGTTAAATATAATGTGGAACTATCGGACGACAGTGGAGGGGCGATCCCAGGCACTGAAGGTCAAGCCAAGGCCTCGCGCTTGAGGCTACTAGCGAAAGGCACAGAAACACGATTGGATGTCCGAAGAGGATAATAACATTGAAGTAGCTAGGTATTCTTCGACGTGAGTTGCTCGAAGACGAATGTTCCAGCCATGCAAAATGGCTATACGAGCGAATTTTCGGAGAGTAGTATAGGACTGTTAGGAGAATACTATAAGGAATATAGAAAGATTGATTTTTTATTGTTGACATGCTGACAAGTTGAGCAATGATTTTTGGTTTAATAATAAACCATTGTAATCGCCCAAGAAAAAAAATTTCTAACCCCCCTCAAAATACGTTTTACGTTTCAAGGCATGTAGAATCCGAATATCCAATAAAAAAAATTCTGTCCGTCCGCCGTACGCCGTTAGCAGTTTTCCGGCCAAACTGTAAGAGCTAAAAATTTGACATTTTCACCAAAAATCAATCTCGGTCCTACGACGGCCCAATTCTTGAACCAACTTGCTAGCTCAATTTTAAGGATATTTTTGGGGGGTTTTGAGGGGGAGAAAATTCTTATTTTCCGAAGTTTTTCAGAAAAATGTGTACGTGGTATCAAATTATATAGATTTTTGGACGCTGAATCGAATGAGACCATCGCCGGGTCGATAGCTTTATTGGTTCGCGAGTTATCGCAGCTTTTGTGCCGAATTTGGGAGATTTTCAGAAATTTGACATGAGGGTATAACTCGAGAGTTCTTGGAGCTATAAAAATCGTTCTATACTCATTGGAATGGTCGTCAAACACAGATTTTAATTAGGAAATTAAGAAAAATAAAAATGATTAAAATTACAATAGTTGCTACGGAGTTTTCCCCTATAGTTACCATCTGTTTTTCGGTGGGAACGTTCACAAATGTTGGGAATATTTAAAATGACAAATAATTAAATCAATATTGAAGCGAAATAATAATAAACCACTGTACAATCATTTGCAGCGTTTATATTTAGGCTATATGAGGGTTCCAACTTCTCTCGATAGTAAAGTTATCATACAAACATGTAACCTGCTTTGCCTATAGATACACAAAGACGGCGTCTACAAAAAATTTTCTGAAATTTAATTCTTCATATGTTATGGCGATTCTGATTTTATTCAAATTTTTATACTTGATGTATTTAAATTTATATCTTCATAATTTATTATACCGTGCGCTTCCGGTTGTCCAATTTTGTCTCATTTGAAATCCATGCAAAAACTTGCAGATTTAATAAAAAATTGCTTTAAAGAGATAAAGCAATTTTTTTATTAAATCTGCAAGTTTTTGGATGGATTTCAAATAAGACAAAATTGCTCAACCGGCATTTGCCCAATCGATAATTTTATATTTAGGGCTCTGTGTATTTCTCCCCTTTTTTTGTGTAAAGAAGGCCAATTTTCCCCTTTTTCTGATCGAGGTTCCCCCCCAAATCTCCGCGTGACCTGGCAACACTGGAAAAATATTTTCTTCCTTTCGCCCGTGCGACTCTCCGTTGCAGCTGAACGGTGTAAACAGTCGATTATATGAATCTGTATTTCAAGGGCGAATCATCACGTTGTACGGGCCAAGCTCGCGTTTCCTGTGAGACACATGAGTGACACGCCGGTTCTTCTATTCGAATAACCCGGAACAAAAATAGGATCGCATTTGAACGGACCGCCGAAATAAATGGCGACGTTGAAAGCGGCAGGTGCCGAGCTGCGAATAGCCGGTAGATGACCTTCGCACAGTAACATGCCCTACCTTCTTCGTCCACCCGGCCGAGAATGCGATCGCCTAAATTGCTTCCCTTATTTACATACACTCCTTCGAATGCGATCTTTCGCCAAACTATAATATAGCTAGATTCGTTAAATCTACGACAAAAACGTCTAATTTCCTGTAGGAATCATTACTTAATCAAATTTGAACTGTAATGCAAGTATTTGCAAAGAATTTTCAAAGTTGAAACTTCAAAAGTATGAAAATCGAGAAAAAAAAATTCGAAAAATATTATTAATCGTTCGAATCCGATTGTTTTCACTTCAAATTTGAATTCTACGTCTAATTTCCTGTAGGAATCATTACTTAATCAAATTTGAACAGTAATGCAAGTATTTGCAAAGAATTTTCAAAGTTGAAACTTCAAAAGTATGAAAATTGAGAAAAAAATTCGAAAAATATTATTAATCGTTCGAATCCGATTATTTTCACTTCAAATTTGAATTCTACGTCTAATTTCCTGTAGGAATCATTACTTAATCAAATTTGAACAGTAATGCAAGTATTTGCAATGAATTTTCAAAGTTGAAACTTCAAAAGTATGAAAATCGAAAAAAAAAAAAATTCGAAAAATATTATTAACCGTTTGAATCCGATTATTTTCACTTCAAATTTGAATTCTACGTCTAATTTCCTGTAGGAATCATTACTTAATCAAATTTGAACAGTAATGCAAGTATTTGCAAAGAATTTTCAAAGTTGAAACTTCAAAAGTATGAAAATCGAGAAAAAAAAATTCGAAAAATATTATTAATCGTTCGAATCCGATTGTTTTCACTTCAAATTTGAATTCTACGTCTAATTTCCTGTAGGAATCATTACTTAATCAAATTTGAACAGTAATGCAAGTATTTGCAAAGAATTTTCAAAGTTGAAACTTCAAAAGTATGAAAATTGAGAAAAAAATTCGAAAAATATTATTAATCGTTCGAATCCGATTATTTTCACTTCAAATTTGAATTCTACGTCTGATTTCCTGTAGGAATCATTACTTAATCAAATTTGAACAGTAATGCAAGTATTTGCAAAGAATTTGTAGTACTGAAATTAGTAAAAACTGATAGTTGTCGTCAATTTTCCGCCGTTTTGACGTCTTATTCGGATTCACCGTTCAATTTCCTGTAAGAATAGCTTTCAAATTCGCTCGAAAAGGAAAATTTAATTTTTCACTATTACCGATGGTAAATTTCGCCCGGCGAAAAACTCGATTTACGGAAAATAATTTCTCTGGCTCTGTTTAAAGATTTTTCACCAAATTTTTTGCTACGTACGTGTGTAAGGCGTTCAAATGAAGACTCCTGCATAATAAAACAATTGATTAACATTAATTTTGACGCCTAAAATCACCGCTAAAGTCGAATTTTCGAGCTTTCAAAAACTGATTTTTTTGGACCACTTGCAGATTTTTCCGAGAAATAAAAAAAATCACAAAAATACATCTCGGTAAGACACAACTTTCCTGAAAATTTCAGATTTTTATCTGTATTGAGAGACGAGTAAAAATTCGATAACTGATCGGTTGAAAAAAATCGCAGGGGTACCCCTTGGATTTTTTGCTAAGAATTTTTTGCAACGGATTTCGCTCAAATTCAGCATAATGATAGTTGATGATGTGTATATCAATAATATATAATTCATTCTTCGTTTCTTTTGCGCTAAATAGATTAAATGAACGTTTAAAGTTGAAAAATGTCATTTTTTGGTTTATTATTCAATAATAAACCATTGTAATCGCCCAAGAAAAAAAAATTTATAACCCCCCCTCAAAATTTGATGTTTTACGTTTCAAGGCATGTAGAATCCGAATATCCAATAAAAAAAATTCTGTCTGTCCGCCGTACGCCGTACGCCGTACGCCGTACGCCGTACGCCGTTAGCAGTTTTCCGGCCAAACTATAATAGCGAAATTCTTGAAATTTTCACCAAAAATCAATCTCGGTCCTACGACGGCACAGTTCTTGAACCAACTTGCTAGCTCAATTTTAAGGGTATTTTTGGGGGGTTTTGAGGGGGAGAAAATTCATATTTTCCATGGTTTTTCAGAAAAATGTGTGCGTGGTATCAAATTATATAGATTTTTGGACGCTGAATCGAATGAGACCATTGGCGGGTCGATAGCTTTATTGGTTCTCGAGTTATCGCAGCTTTTGTGCCGAATTTGGAAGATTTTTAGAAATTTGACATGAGGGTATAACTCGAGAGTTCTTGGAGCCATAAAAATCGTTCTATACTCATTGGAATGGTCGTCTAACACTCTCTCCAGCTGTAGGGTAAGGCAAAAAATTTAGCTTTTAATTAGGAAATTAAGAAAAATAAAATTGATTAAAATTACAATAGTTGCTACGGAATATTCCCCGATAGTTACCGATCTGTTTTTCGGTTGAAACGTTTACACATGTTCTGAATAATTACTATCATAAATGGATAGTATTCTGAAATTATTATTGAACTGAAGGAATAATAAACCACTGTACAATCATTTGCAGCGTTTTTGCAAATAGTCTACTAATATTGTTGAATAACGCAAAAACTATTGAAAAATGGATAGGTACATTACATTGGGAAAATGTGCACGGTTAAATTACCTATCTTTTGGTATATTCAAACATCTGAATTGACGACTTTTTGTTTGAGTTATCTACTCTGCAAGTTACGAATCTTTGAAAACTTAAAAGTTGATACGTCTAATCACAGACAGAATTTTTTTTATTGGATATTCGGATTCTACATGCCTTGAAAGGTAAAACATCAAATTTTGTGGGGAGTTAGAAATTTTTTTCTTGGGCGACTACAATGGTTTATTATTGAATAATAAACCAAAATTTCTAACCCCCCTCAAAATTTGATGTTTTACGTTTTTACGTCGACATAAACTGTATGATTCTGTTCGGGCGAGGAAATTCTTGTTTATCAGAAGAATGTGAACCTTTCCCCGTTTCCATACGCGTTTACCGTTTCATTTGACACATCTGCCAATTTTAGGGCCAAAAGCTGCCCTAGAACAGAGCATTTCTCCCTTTATTGCCATAACAGTACAACGTCTAGACTAGTCCTTTGTCGCTTGCCTTTCAGCCTCGATTTCCAGGCTTGTTGTCGTTGTTCGTGTCACAATTGTATTGGTGTTGACTTATGCCTTTGGCTGCCAGGTAAAAAGGTAGCCCCCGCTTGGATTTTTTCCTCTGCACAATGTTAGTACGGCGAATATGCAACTAGCTATCAGTATTCCCTTGCCCACCAAAGTGTCTAGGCGACTATTTTTGGCTCGTGCGCGCTTCTAATTTTTCATGCCCGTCCGATCTTCCTACGATTTGAATAGTTCTCGATACGTCTTCGGTTTTCGATTCGTTGCAGATTCGTTCGAATATTCGCCATGTTCAATTGCGAATATTTCCCTTACCAACCCAATTCGCACCAATTGCATCCTGCATCTGAGTTCTCGCCCTACCAGCAAATGATTCTGAGTTCGAATCCGAGCGAATCGTCATGTTACTTTCGCCAATCTTCGTCCATTTCATATACTGGAGGTGTGCATTTCTTAGGCTAACACTCCTCATGCACCTGGCAAAACACTCGTTGATATTTAAAAAAAAAAAAAAAAAAATCTAATCTACCGTTCTCAAATTTGAAAATTTGACGAAAAAATTAATGAAAACTAACGTTTTCAAAATTAAAAATTTGACAAAATAAGTAAATGAAAACTAACCTTCTCCAATTTAAAAATTTGACATTATATAAAAAATATAACTAACTTATTCAAATTTAAAAATTTGACGGAATGAAAGGAAAAAATCTGTGGTAATCATATTTACAGCAGTCTCAAAATTAACAATTTGACAAAATAAATAAATAAAAACTAACGTTCTCAAATTTAAAAATTTGACAATATAAAAAAAACTAACTTATTCAAATTTAAAAATTTGGCAAAATAAAAAAAACAACTTAGTTTTCCATATTTGAAAATTTGACGAAATGAAAAAAAATCTGTGGTATGGAAACGCATTATCTTTTTCAGGAATAGGGGTAATCATATCGAACAAAAATATTAGTAATTTTACAACGGTCCCAAAATTAAAAATTTGACGAAATAATTAAATGAAAACTAACATTCTCCAATTAAAAAATTTGACAATATAACAATAAAATAACTAACTTATTCAAATTTAAACATTTGACAATATACAAAAAAAATAACCAACTTTTCCAAATTTAAAAATTTGACGAAATGAAAGAGAAAAAATCTGTGGTATGGAAACGCATTATTTTATACTTGAATAGAGGTAATCATATCGAACTGAAATATTAATAATTTTACAAAGGTCTCAAAGTTTAAAATTTGACTAAATAAATAAATAAAAACTAACATTCTCAATTTTAAAAATTTGACAATATAAAAAAACTAACTCATTCAAATTTAAAAATTGACAAAATGAAAACAATTTAACCAACTTTTCCAAATTTAAAAATTTGACGAAATGAAAGAAAAAAAGCTGTGGTATGGAAACGCGTTATCATTTTCAGGAATAGGGGTAATCACATCGAACAAAAATATTAGTAATTTTACAACGGTCTGAAAATTAAAAATTTGACGAAAGAAATACAGAAATGAAAACTAACGTTCTCTCATTTAAAAATTTGACGATATAAAATTAAAAAACTAATTCAAATTAAAAAATTTGAAAAATGAAAAAAAAAATTGTGGTATGGAAACGCATTATTCTAAAAGGAATAGGGGTAATCATTTCGGAAAAAAATATTAATGATTTTACAACAGTCTTCAGCTGTACGAATGTTCGAATTTTTATTCATAACTTCTTACGAATTAAAACTGACTAACTTCTTCTGTTCCAGGTCTAAGCCTCGAAAACAATCTCTCCTTGGTCGGGCCGCAGTCACCCCTTGACATGAAGCCTGACACTAATAGCCTTCTTGGTGGAAATTTTAGTCCTTCAGGAGGAGCATCAGGACCTACAAGTCCAACGTAAGTTCCTTGTGAATGATGATAGCTTTATGCTTGTAGAATGACAATATACCTCTTCAACAAAGTCGAATAAAGTGAAATACGAGGCTTGATCCCATTTGTGGTCTATGATCTTTTCTAATAACTTGTCAAATGTGTGAAGTGCTCCGAAGCTCTGAATTGTTCTTCCTCGTTTGGAAGAAGCCTTCAGAATTCGACAAACTATTGCCTGCTTTTGTTGCGAATTTTTTTTATATTTCAGTGTATGAAAGCAACGCGCATTGCGATTTTAATTTTTTCTCTTTTCCTTGACGGGGCATTTTTTTATGTCCGTAGAAAGTACTCTGCCAGGAAAAAAAAACGAGAATGAGTTGCCTGGTTGTTTCTCTCCCCCGCACAATCCACGGATTTTAATTTTGTTTGGAATTTTTCAGAACCTACGCACTTGCTCATGGGAACAGTTTGGGCAATGGTAATGCTGGGTCAAACTCTGCATTCCCTCCAAACCATCCGCTCAGCGGTTCTAAGCATCTGTGCAGCATTTGCGGGGATCGAGCGTCGGGCAAACATTATGGAGTTTACAGGTGAATAGCTGTGTAAAATATTTGCATCCAGGGCTGTAGCGAAAATAAAACTAAGGAAGAGAAAAGAGTAAATATTCCCAGCTAGCGAGCAAAATTTCCCAATCTTAGGAAACCAGTGGGGTTCATAGATTGCAGCAGTGCTTCCATTTTTGAGTGGTAGCAGGTATAGCTAATTATCTACTCAGGAAACGCATACAAAGGCCACAACTTAGTAACTTCAACTTTTAAACCAGCCAGGGGAACCAAAAATTGAAAAAACGCACAAAATAGATTAACAATGCGGAAGTGGAGTGTGTCAGCCTAACGATATGAGCCATGTTTTGACGAATGGGATAATTTTTATAGCAGCGACACCCAAAAGTGTATACACCTGAAGGGGGAATTTAGCGTCATTCGAAAATGACGTAAAAATCAAAATAATGAAGAAAAAACGCATACAGCGAAAGTACTGTGTGTGATACAAACTATGCAAAACGAGTTTTGTGAAAGTGGGTCATTTTCAAAGCAAGGAATACCAGAAATCCGTAAGTGGGCCAAAATAACTGAAAATGCGAATTACGAGGAAGTACGGTGTGTGACATCAATTATAAAGATCAAGCGACATTCAGCTGACATAAAAGAAAATTTCTAGTCCCCCAGCGTTCAAATAAAAACATTTTTGCAGTCTGTAAAAATCAAAATATAGTCAATATGCGTATTATGTGGAAGTACTGTATGTGAACCATGTGATAAAAATCGGGCTTCATTCGCCGTCCCAAACATTTCAAGACCTTGAGCGTTCAAATATATTGATTTCTACGGCCTTGTTGGCTTCGGATATATCTTAAAATTATCCCACCTCTTTGGATTGAAGTTGAGGAAAACTGTTTATTATTTTTCGCTGTTGGGGTTGAGGGGGAGAAAACCACGGCGACTCGTTCTCCTGTTTTTTATTGTTGGCTTGCCAAGCACTTTCGCCCATTCGGGCATCATCAGGGCTTCCTGTATAAACAATTCATCTCGGTACTTTCAAATACATCATGGAGGTACTAGGTTACATATCCGGTAGTCTTACTTACGTAGCACCATTACAGGTATCCACGGCCAAGTCTGGCTTATTTCCTAAAGTTTGTCGTCTGCCTGGTAAAAAATCCCCCGAGGTAGGTTCGTCCTGCATGATTACTTAGTTGTTAACATCATAGTAGAATAAAATAGTGTTTACTTAGGAATTCTGCGTTATGGATATACGACTATAATCCCGTTATAGTCGAATAGCATGGACGTATAATAATCAGGTAAAAAGTATATTCCCGAGGATAAAAGATACCGAACCTTTACTTGACACCCGCCATAATGTCTACAAAATCCCTTGCAGCGACTGTAGTGAGGTGTACATTGGGGAAAGTTTGCAAAACCTCCATAAAAGGCTAAAGCAGCACGACCGAAACGTCACCAACAAAGAGCAAAAAACGGCATTGGACAAGCATATGTTTGAGAACAACCACACCCCGGACTTCAATAATGTCAGGTCCATTGGCAGGCACCGCAGGACGGCTAGCCGAAAAATCCTCGAAAATATTCATATAATTAAGAATAACCGGCTAGCCATGAACAAGAAAAGCGAAATTATGAACCTAGGCGAACAATTCAGACCATTATTTTATACACACTAAAGAGTGTAAAAATGCTATCACATTTCTAGGACTAATAATAATCTATATTACACTAAGACTACAAATGTATTTTTATATCCATTTATTTAAACCTAAATTATATTTTTATACCTAGACATAAAACAAATTATATATATATATTTTTTTTTAATCACGCTTATAGACCCTTAGCTTAAAAACTATATTTTTTAACAACATAACTTAAATAAATGACTAACGCCTGTGATAATTACGCTAATTTTTAAGTATCTATTCCAACCTGATCTCATAAACTAGTTACCTACAAGTCCAATAAATAATTACGTCTGCCTGGGATTAAAAATAAGTACAACAAATATGTGATATCATATGATAGATAACAAAGATAATAAGCTACCACTAATCTAGTCAACTCATGTTCCTATTATTGTCCTAATGTTTTATTAAATTTTAAATGTCCAAATATGCTAAATATCTAAAGAATCTGTGTATCCTTCTTAAAAGTAAGTACCAAAAAACATAACGCAGAATTCCTAAGTAAACACTATTTTATTCTACTATGATGTTAACAACTAAGTAATCATGCAGGACGAACCTACCTCGGGGGATTTTTTACCAGGCAGACGACAAACTTTAGGAAATAAGCCAGACTTGGCCGTGGATACCTGTAATGGTGCTACGTAAGTAAGACTACCGGATATGTAACCTAGTACCTCCATGATGTATTTGAAAGTACCGAGATGAATTGTTTATACAGGAAGCCCTGATGATGCCCGAATGGGCGAAAGTGCTTGGCAAGCCAACAATAAAAAACAGGAGAACGAGTCGCCGTGGTTTTCTCCCCTCAACCCCAACAGCGAAGAACGGAAAGAGCGACAAAACCACAACAAAGAAACACCTGTGATGAGGGAAACAGGGACAACGAGGCTCAACAAGCCTCCGATATAATTCAACAATATAAGAAATCACCTCATGCGTCTACCATATGTGGATACGTAAATAAGAAAGATAAACTCATCAATATGGAGGTACAGATAGGTTTTCTTAAGAAATGTAAACACACCGAAGTTGTTCCCAAACATATGCAAAAGGTCATTAATGAAGCCAAACAATTATTCACTCCGGAATATAAAGGATTTAATAAATTTCAAACACTAATAAGCACATTTAAAAGACAAATCTTATCACACGAAATGAAATACATTAGACAAAAAGCTAAACTATTACAAATACAATTAGATCAAATTAATCACAGTAAAATAGAATTGAAACCTACATTATTAGAAATTGATAACAAACTTACCAGTGTTAAAAATGCTCGGCAGAAAAAACAAGATAAGAAGTATAACTTTCTGCAAAAGAAGAAAGGTGACGTTTCGCTGGCTGTTAACCTTGGCGACGCCCATGAAAATTGGGTGGTAAATCACTCCAACACCACGATTCCCCCAAGGATACTTACCTTTTTGAAGCAGCACAGGAAAAACAACCTTCTCACCCCTATTACGGAAAACGACATAATTCAACTGGTCACAGAAGTCGACACGGCACTGCAATCAGCCGACTTCAGTGACAATGAGAAAATTATGGTAAGAAACCAAACAGTCCATATAGCAACCAAAGCCCTCGAAAAGAACCACCACCCGTCCAAATCAGAAATAAAAAATGCAGCAGAACTAAAAAATTTGAAGACATTTTTCAAAAACAACCCTAACCTTATAATCGTACAAGCTGACAAAGCCCAACAAACAGTAGTTATGGAGAGAGACCAATACAACTCAATGTTCCTCGAATCACTCTCAAATTCAGAAAAATACAGTAAAACAGACAAAAACCCTACAAATAGCATAAACAGGAAAGTCGAGCTATTTGTAGGAAAACTTATAAACAAAAATATCATCAATAAAACCGATAAAATCAAACTATTTAACGCCCATAGCACAACCCCACATTTATATGGCAAATTAAAAACCCATAAAACCCCCGCTAAGCTCCGCCCAGTCGTAGCGAACTGCAACGGACCCACCCAAAACCTAGCCAAATTCTACAAAAATATCCTACTACCATTTACTCTTAATAACCCGTATGATATCAAGAATGCCCAAGAACTGATCGAGAATCTGGGAAACGCAACCATAGAAGACCCACACATTCTGGCTAGTTTTGACGTTATAGACCTGTATCCTAGCGTCAACACCGAAGACGCAGTTAACGTCATTAGGAAAAACTGGGCTGAGATCAGTGTTGTTTGGTAAAAGCAACAACAACAACAACTTTATATGATAATAATCAATGCGATAATAAACTATTTCATTCTGTGTTCCCAGCTTCTGGTGAATTTATATATAGCCTTCCCTGCTCTCGTATTAAGCGTAGTAATAATCAACATTTATTAACTTATTACAAAAGATAAGTTAACGAAACATGGTGCCAGGTGTTTTGTGTCTAATCTGTGAAAGTCCGTAGCAAGTGGAGTCATCTTGATTAGGTCGGTTCGCCTTATCTTAATCGCCTGTCCCATCCACATAGGCCATGTCAGTAAACGTTCCATTTCCGTCGAAAATGTCGACCGAAGGAAATACTGTCGAAAATTGGACATTTTTCAAAGATGAATGGGAGAATTATATCATCGCGTCTGGTCTAGATAAGAAGGAAGCCGGCATACAAGTAGCAACGTTGAAATGCCTCCTCGGTCGTGAAACTTCGCAGATATTGAAGAACCTAAAGCTAACGGTTGCTCAATCTGCTAGCACTTCGGAGATAATAAAAGCTCTTGACGGGTTCTTCCTACCAGCGGTCAATATTATCTACGAAAGGTATGTTTTCGGTTCTGCTATTCAAAAAGAGTCGGAAAAAATTGATCAATATGTCGCTAGACTTCGCCATCTCAGTTCTACTTGTGACTACAAAGACTTAGAAGATGAAATGATAAGAGACCGGCTGGTCTTAGGAATTAGGGATGAAGAAACAAAAAAACAGCTAATAAGCAATCGCAAGCTAACCCTAAATAGTGCTATAGCAACCTGTCGAGCAAATGAGCTTGCAAGTGTCCAGATGAAAGCAATTCAATTTTCGGGCACATCGGAGCAGATAAGCAAAATCGTAAGTCGCAACCGAAGGCGTGATCGTCCTCAAAATAGTGATCGCCGCCCACAGAGGAGTAACGACGTTCGGTGCAAATATTGTGGCTCATACCACAAGCATGATCGTCGGTCATGCCCCGCTCATGGCAAGCAGTGCCGCCGATGCATGAAATACGATCATTTCGAATCCGTCTGCGAGTCAGCAAATAAGCAGTCCCGCAAAGCAGCAAGGTCTCGTAGGCCTGTGAAGCAACTTGAAGGGGAGGAAGACACCAGAAGCGATGTAAGCGAGGAATCTTACGCCTACTCCGATGCATTCAAGCTTGAGACACTCAACACAGTAAATGGAAGAACCAAGCGTAGATGGGTTACAAAGCTCGATTTTATGTACAAAGACCACGTTAAAGCAATTGAGTGCCAGCTCGATAGTGGCGCAACCATCAACGTTATGGACTTGAGCGTGCTTAGAAAGGCATTTGGCAAAAATATAAAAGTCAAGCCAAGCGAGACTACAATCCGTTGTTTTGGCGGAAGTACAATTAAACCTATTGGAGAGATGAAGCTTTCAGTAGCAAGCAGAGAAGCAATCTGTGATCTTGTATTCCAGGTCATTGACAGCTCGGGAAGAGGCAATGAAATTCCGCTTCTTTCTGCAGAAAGCTGCGAAAAATTAGGCCTTGTGAAGCTCACGCAAGATGTCAAGCTCGTACGGGTCGCAACTAGCGCCGAAGATATCCTAAGAAAATATAAAGAGGTATTTTCAGGCATCGGCTGTCTCGAAGGCGAGTGCACACTCAGCATAGATCCAAGCATCCAGCCAGTTAAGCAGAAGCCTCGGCGCATTCCCGTACCTCTCCGAGATGAAGTTAAGAAAAAGCTAGACGAGCTGGTCAAAAATCAAATCATTGCAAAGGAAACAGGCCCGACCGACTGGACTAGCAACCTTGTAATTGTAAAGACGCCCACAAAACTTCGTCTATGCCTTGACCCTCTGTACCTCAACCAGGCTCTCCGTCGCATGGAGTACGAGATACCTACCATCGAGAGCGTACTTCCGGAACTCAATGGCGCTAGGTATTTCTCAGTGGTGGATACGAAGGATGGCTTCTGGAACATAAAGCTAGATGAAAATAGCTCAAAGCTAACGACTTTCTGGACGCCCTTTGGACGTTATCGGTTTTTGAGACTACCCTTTGGTCTAAGCGTCTCAACGGACATATACCAGTGTCGGCTCCATGAGGTATTTGCTGGCATCAAAGATACCATCGTCATTCAAGATGATATTCTAATCATTGGGCGTGGCAAGAACGACGAAGAAGCATCGCGCAACCATGATCGAGTACTGGAAGAGTTGCTCGCCAGAGCCAAGCAAGCCAACTTGAAATTTAACAAAAATAAGGTTAAGCTAAAGCAAAAGTCAGTTCGATACATGGGCCACATAATCACCTCGGAAGGTCTTCAGGCTGATCCGACGATTAAAAATGCAATCAAGCAAATGAAATACCCTTCAAATGTTACTGAAGTGAAGAGCTTCATAGGGATGGCAACATACCTTTCAAAATTCGTACCGCATCTGTCAGCACTTTGCGAACCTCTTCGTTTACTCACAAAAAAGGATCAAGAGTGGGTGTTTGGAGACGAACAAAGACAAGCCGTCGACTATGTAAAAAATGTTATCTCAGAATCTCCAGTCTTGGCTTACTTCGACCCAAAGAAACAAGTCGTTCTCCAGTCGGACGCGTCAAAAAAAGGATTGGGTGCTGTGATAATGCAGGATGGACGACCAGTGGCCTATGCATCACGAAGCTTGAGAGACAGTGAACGGAACTTCGCACAAATAGAAAAGGAGTGTCTCAGCATCCTTTTTGCGTGTGAGAGGTTCGCACAATTCCTTGTTGGCTGTGGGAAAGTAACGGCACAAACGGACCACCGACCGCTGGAGACTATATTCAAGAAATCAATTCTCAAAGCCCCAACAAGGCTCCAACGGATGATGATGCGCCTCCAACGCTACAATTTGGACGTCAAGTTCATCAGTGGATCAAAAATGCACCTTGCAGATGCTTTATCAAGAATGCAACTCTCGGACGATTCTCAAGAATCACGACTAGATGAAGTATATGCCACGGACGAAATCTACAACGAGTTAGACTCCATACAAATACCGGACAATTTGAACATCACGCAAGACAGCTTGTCAAAACTTCGCCAGGAAACTGCTACAGACGACACACTTCCACTACTAGCAGCAGTCATCAAGGAAGGTTGGCCAGCTACAAAGGACAGGTTGCCTACTTCACTCTGTGAATTCTGGGACTATAAACATGAGTTAATGGTCCAAAATGGTATTGTATTCAAGGGCAATCAGATTGTAGTTCCCAGAGCTCTGAGAGGTGAATTCATCAGAAAGATCCATCTTTGTCACATTGGACAATCAGCATCGATTCGCAGGGCTCGAGACACACTCTATTGGCCATTCATGAGCTCTCAAATAAGAGACGCAATCAAGAACTGCGATACGTGTCAAGAGTTTTCCCCGAACCAAGCGAAAACTCCAATGAAGTCGCACCCGATTCCCGCACTTCCTTGGGAGAGAGTCTCGATGGATACGTTTGAGTACGAGAAGAAGCAATTCGTCATATTAGTTGATGCATATTCTGACTACTTTGAAATTGGCAAGATGGCAAACATCACAGCTCAAGCACTTGTCGAATTCTGCAAAGATCAGTTTTCTAGGCATGGAACTCCACAGGTTCTTGTAAGTGACAATGCACCGCAGATGATCGGCTATGAGTTCAGAAAGTTTGCAGAGGAATGGGAATTTCTACACTCGACGTCATCGCCACACCACAGCCGTGGAAATGGTAAGGCTGAGTCGGCTGTCAAAATCGCAAAAACAATGATGAAAAAATGCAGCAGAGAAAAATGTGATTTTTATGCTGCTCTATTGGAATGGCGCAACACTCCGACGGAAGGCATGAACTCCAGTCCAGTGCAGAGATTGATGTCCCGACGAACAAGAAACAGGATTCCAACATCTGAAAAGCTTCTCATTCCTCAAGTGGTTCCTGAGGTTCAAGACCTGATCACCAACAAGAGACGACGTACAAAATTCCACTACGACAAATCGGCGAGACCCCTGCCACAGCTCGAAATTGGACAAAATGTTCTTGTAAGGTCCACAGACAACAAGACTTGGGCTAGAGGCGAAATACAATCTTCACACGGAAATGGAGCTTCATATGACATAAATGTCAATGGGAAGACCTACAGAAGGGACCGAACTTGGCTGAAACCACAAAGGAACGAAATTTCCCCACCTCGTCAGCCTCGCAGCTCAGTCAGGCTCCAGCAGTCTCCGCCTGTCAACAATCGTTCACCGAGTAAAATGGAGATACCTCAGAACCGTAGCTTCTCCACACAAACCTCACCAAAAGAGACAACCAAGACATCGCCTGGACCTGTGACTCCGAGTGAAAATCCAAGGACTGAAACACCCCCCACCAATGCTCCAAGCACCTCAAAGGCCAGTTCAAGTAGAGCTCCAAAAGAAAGACCTGCAGTTAGCAAATATGGACGAAAGCTGGTAACGACTCGCAAACTAATGTACGGCAATGAAAAAAAATAACCAACCTATCAACTGACCGGAAAAAAAAAAAAAAAAAAAAAAAAGGAATTGTTTGGTAAAAGCAACAACAACAACAACTTTATATGATAATAATCAATGCGATAATAAACTATTTCATTCTGTGTTCCCAGCTTCTGGTGAATTTATATATAGCCTTCCCTGCTCTCGTATTAAGCGTAGTAATAATCAACATTTATTAACTTATTACAAAAGATAAGTTAACGAAACAAGTGTCAACTCTCCGATTAAGGAAGTAGAACTCTTTATAGAAGGTTTCAACCTGTGCTGTAACAATGGGTATTTTAAATTCAATAATACCTACTACAGACAGCTGCATGGGCAACAGATGGGTGGATCATTATCCTCCACAGTAGGGAAACTGGTGCTAAACGACATACTAGATGAAATAATGACAAGGCCAGGCACCAAACCAATTTTCATCCATAAATACGAAGATGACCTCCTTCTAGCCATTGAAGAACAAAGACTAGAAACCCTACACCACCAACTCAACAATATCAATAACAATATTAAATTCACCATCGAAAAAGAATCCAACCGCCAAATATCCTATTTAAACTGTACCATAATCCGTAAAACAACAGGTAAATTTTCATTCAAATGGTATTATAAACCTACCAACACATTTAAACTCATAAACTACAACTCCAACCACCCTATCCAATTTAAGAAAAACCTCTTGTATAACTACGCCTACTCAGCATTAAAATTGACCTCAACCGAACACCATGAACCAGTAAAGCATAAATTAGAAGAAATATTCCTGCTGAATAACTACCCTATACATATCATTCAAAGTCAAATAAAAAAAAGCAGAGAAAACAACCATATATAAACCCAAACCAAAATCCCCTACTACTATAAATAATAATGACAATGTAACACAAAATAGCACCACACCAGATAACAAAAAAGACAAATATATACCAATACCCTATAATAAACAATGGACAGGCCTCAATAGCACATTCAAAAAGCATTCATGCAAAATAGCATGGACGTATAATAATCAGGTAAAAAGTATATTCCCGAGGATAAAAGATACCGAACCTTTACTTGACACCCGCCATAATGTCTACAAAATCCCTTGCAGCGACTGTAGTGAGGTGTACATTGGGGAAAGTTTGCAAAACCTCCATAAAAGGCTAAAGCAGCACGACCGAAACGTCACCAACAAAGAGCAAAAAACGGCATTGGACAAGCATATGTTTGAGAACAACCACACCCCGGACTTCAATAATGTCAGGTCCATTGGCAGGCACCGCAGGACGGCTAGCCGAAAAATCCTCGAAAATATTCATATAATTAAGAATAACCGGCTAGCCATGAACAAGAAAAGCGAAATTATGAACCTAGGCGAACAATTCAGACCATTATTTTATACACACTAAAGAGTGTAAAAATGCTATCACATTTCTAGGACTAATAATAATCTATATTACACTAAGACTACAAATGTATTTTTATATCCATTTATTTAAACCTAAATTATATTTTTATACCTAGACATAAAACAAATTATATATATATATTTTTTTTTAATCACGCTTATAGACCCTTAGCTTAAAAACTATATTTTTTAACAACATAACTTAAATAAATGACTAACGCCTGTGATAATTACGCTAATTTTTAAGTATCTATTCCAACCTGATCTCATAAACTAGTTACCTACAAGTCCAATAAATAATTACGTCTGCCTGGGATTAAAAATAAGTACAACAAATATGTGATATCATATGATAGATAACAAAGATAATAAGCTACCACTAATCTAGTCAACTCATGTTCCTATTATTGTCCTAATGTTTTATTAAATTTTAAATGTCCAAATATGCTAAATATCTAAAGAATCTGTGTATCCTTCTTAAAAGTAAGTACCAAAAAACATAACGCAGAATTCCTAAGTAAACACTATTTTATTCTACTATGATGTTAACAACTAAGTAATCATGCAGGACGAACCTACCTCGGGGGATTTTTTACCAGGCAGACGACAAACTTTAGGAAATAAGCCAGACTTGGCCGTGGATACCTGTAATGGTGCTACGTAAGTAAGACTACCGGATATGTAACCTAGTACCTCCATGATGTATTTGAAAGTACCGAGATGAATTGTTTATACAGGAAGCCCTGATGATGCCCGAATGGGCGAAAGTGCTTGGCAAGCCAACAATAAAAAACAGGAGAACGAGTCGCCGTGGTTTTCTCCCCCTCAACCCCAACAGCGAAGAACGGAAAGAGCGACAAAACCACAACAAATGTTTATTATTTATTTACTGTTTATATTTATTCGGTGTCACACACAGTACTTCCTCATAAAATCCATTTTCCGTTATTTCATTCAAACGCTTTTGTAATTTTTGGGTCTCTTTGCTTTAAATATGACCAGTTTTGACCAGGATCTCAAAACTTGCTATGTATAGTTTTGATCACACACAGTACTTCCACCAGATTCCGTTAGGTTTTTGGGTCTCCCTTTTATTTATTTTTTATTATTATTTTTTTTTAATAACAACATCATAGCGTACTACTGTGGCTGCCTATGTATGAGTTTCTTGAATTTGTATTTGCTTATATACCTTTTGCCGACTGAAACATGGAAGTGCCGTGTTATCAATACACACTACTGGTTCGTTTTGAATTTTTTGTTATCCCAGAATCAAGTAGTGAATTATTATTTTTCAGCTGTGAAGGATGTAAAGGTTTCTTCAAAAGGACTGTCCGAAAAGATTTGAGCTATGCTTGTCGTGAAGACAAACAATGTTTGGTAGACAAACGCCAGAGGAATCGATGTCAGTATTGCCGTTATCAAAAATGTTTGTCCATGGGGATGAAAAGAGAAGCTGTTCAGGTGAGTTTTAACATTTTTCATCACCAAGGCTTGTATATGATAGGTTTGTGGTGTGCTCGATTAATTCCTCATTTGTAATGTGGACCATTGTTGATGGAAGGCAAGAAACAAGGTATCAAAGTGTTTTCATATCCTGATTTGGTCGCTTTCCATAATCAATCACTCTCACCTTGAGGGTTTTTAGATTCCAGGGCTGGTTACCTAGCTTTTTGCTTTCCTTCAATCGTCCAAAGCCAACATGATGGCGACTGCTGGCATCAACGAGGATTATTTGATTGAACGGTGTCTGTTTGCATATTGAGCGGAATCAGAGATTATGTGCTTCAATACTATCAGAATTTTTTTTATTATAAGGGCAAAACAATTTTTGACACAAGTTTGATCGCAGGAAGAACGACAACGGACAAAAGAACGTGATCAGAATGAAGTTGAAAGCACTAGCAGCTTTCACACGGATATGCCTGTTGAGCGGATTCTAGAAGCCGAGCGGCGACTTGACTGCAAACTTGAACTTAGCCCTGAGGTAATACTCATCATTGTTGAGGATGATTAATTTGTCGTTTTCAGCCGTAACCGGTGCTGCGACGAAAAATGACAATTAATTTACAATTTGTATGCAGATTCCAGCGAACGATATTGGCCAATCGATTGACAACCAAATGGTCCAGCTAGTTGAATGGGCTAAGCATATACCACACTTCACGTCTCTGCCAGTCAGCGATCAGTTGACCCTGCTAAAACAAGGTATTGTCTCAATAAATCGCGTTTCATTGCTTGAAATGTTAGAGATTTTTATTCCCACATAGTGAATGAAAGTATTGCGATCGACCGAAAAGTCGAATCCGGAACCGAGGTGGATTTGGAAGACATTTTTATAGAGCTCAGTAGTGGTCTTTTTAGAGTGTCTTGCGTTCTTGCCACATAAGTCGCAAGTTAACGACAAGGGCTATATTTATTTGAAGGTGAATGCTTAAAAAAGTATATTTCACTAGGCTTATTTTCTGCGGGCCGTAAAAAATCTGTAGGTTAGAGACCCCTGCTCTAGCCTAATAATTACCTTACCAGGCGTTCAAAGGATATTAGCAGTTGGTATCGCACCCTGTTGCAAAATTCAGATGGTGCTGTTGCAGAATTGCTACTCTAATGAAATGGAGGGGGGCTCGTAGGAATCAGTAGCCCATCCGCAGCGCACCGCGGTCACTGAACGCCACCGCTGCCTACTGCTCGCTACCTTTTTTTGTTTATTATCTATAATAAACCATTGTAATCGCCCAAGAAAAATGATCTAACCCCCCATTTTCAATTTGATGTTTACGTTTCAAGGCATGTAGAATCCGAATATCAAATAATAACGAATTCTATCCGTCCACTGTCAACCCTTTTCCCTCCAAACTTGTGGGATATTCTCCAATTCTTTATTAGCTGGCCGAGCACTTTCGCCCATTCGGGCATCCTCAGGGCGACGTGGAGCCATAGGGCCCACAGCCCATGGGATCGAATGGGTCGCCCTGAGGATGCCCGAATGGGCGAAAGTGCTCGGCCAGCTAATAAAGAATTGGAGAATGTGTCGCCTGGTTTTTCTCCGCCTCACAACCCCAAGACATCAAGAAATGCGACGAGAAGGAAAAGCAGCAGGATTTAGTTTCTAATTATTCTCCGTGATGGTTGTATCGATTCCTCATATTCGCCTATTTCTGTTTCAGGCTGGAACGAGCTACTTATCATTGGTTTAGCTTGGCGGTCGATAGGGGAACGAGACGGATTATTTATCGGTAATGAAGTGATGGTTACAAGAAGCTCTGCTCACATAGCGGGCATTGCTTCGATCTATGAAAGGGTTATCACTGATCTCGTAGTCAAAATGAGGGAAATGAAAATCGACAAAACCGAAGTCGGTTGTTTGCGGACGATAATCCTTTACAATCCAGGTGACTTGAATATTTAGAAATGATGTCAAACTCAACTTGAGAAGTAATGATTCGACCGTGACCATGTTCTGAATTGAATTTTTCTCGTTTCAGAGGTTAGATCGCTCAAAGCAACGCAGGAAGTAGAACATCTACGAGAAAAGGTGTATGCCGCGCTGGACGAGTACACCCGAATAAACCATCCCGATGAACCGGGACGGTTTGCTAAGCTTCTTCTTCGCTTACCATCCCTTCGCTCTATCAGCCTTAAATGTATGGACCATCTTTTTTCTTACCGGCTGCCGGACTCGTCCTTGGACACATTCTTACTCCAATTTCTTGAGAATTCCGAGATTTCAACCCGTATTTGAAACACTTGACTGCTTTTCGTTGGAAAGGTTGTAATTTTAATGTTTTTTATGTTCTTGTTGTTTATTGAGGTGTTAGCAGGTTGTAAGATCACACTAAATCTGTTGTTGAATATTCCTGCAGCTGTTGGCTAGTGCTATTCTCTCAGAGCCTAGCATTCTGCTTTCCAAAATGTCATATATTGCGTGTAAGATCGATCGCTAAGAACATCGATCTGGTTTAGGGCTGTGCGCAATCCTAGCGCACTTCTTGACCATTCTACAGAACATCTCTAGACGTTGAATTGTACCAAATTTAGGAGGACAAGGTTACGCACTCGCTCTAAGGTATCCTTTATTTTCTTGAAGTGAAAGTCAGTGTTGCCAGACCTCCCCTTTTTGGGGGAAAACTCCCCCAAAATGATGAAAAAAGAACTCGTTCCCCTTTTCCCCCAATCCTCCCCCATTTTCGTTTTTTGCTTCCCTTTTTCCCTTTTTTCTCTGAAAATGTTAAAAAACGAAATTTCAGGAAAAAGCTTTTTTCCCACACCCGCACAAAGGAGGGATTTCTATAGTCGTCTACTCGTCTTTGCCTTTCTGTGATCCATGTTTCCGTCTCCGTGCAGCCGTGCTCTATCACCGTGCACTTTGCCCGCTGTATTATATACTCCAGCTGATGATGAACTTTATCCGTGGCCCGTTCGCTCTCCGTCAGGTCTATGCTTCTCTCGTTTTTAAAAATTTTATTGCGTGTTTGCTAAACGGATCGATCGTCGCTTATTATTCTCTTCAACGAATCGTCGCTTATTTTTCTCTTCAACGAATCGTCGCTGTCAACGTAATAAAAACAAAAAAAAGAAACAAAATTGTGACTGAAACCATAAATGGGTGCCTGTTGGCAAAGCAGGGAGTTAAAAAGGTTGGAAACTGCGTTAACTTTGAGCCCAATGCTAAAATGATGGATCTCATGACGGCTGACAACCTATTCTCTTCGAAGACCCCGGACACTGCTGACAGTGATTCTGATGATGACATTTCGTTGTAAGCTTCTTACCTAAGTTGTGTTGGGATAAAAAATTTATCCGTTTTTAGTTTCCTAGCCACATTGTGTTTTGATTGTTCCTAACAATAATTCAGAGCTACATATTTTGCAATTAATAAGTTTATAAATTTAATGTTGAAAATAAAGCGTTACCTATTTGTTTTAGGTTCATGTTAAATAAAGCGTGTCCTAGTCATTTTGTGTTTAGGTTTTTGATTCCTAAAAAATTAAAATCTGAAAATTCAAGCTTTAAGCCAAATTTCATGAAAATTTTTCATCATGTGTTGTTTTTTATGGCTTTTTAGCTACCACAATAAATCCCCCAAAGCTCCCCCTTTTGGTGAAAAAAATTCCCTTTTTTTGTCTTAAAATGCCCTATTTTCCCCTTTTTCTTGTCGAGGATTCCCCCAAACATCCACTTCGGACCTGGCAACACTGGTGAAAGTACGAATTCAGACGTTCTGTGGAATTGTCAATTGGTTCGGACGACGGGTCATTTGAATTTCCCGCTATGCGTTGGTTTAAGCAGTGTTGCCAGGTCTCAAGCAAAGATTTGGGGGAAACCTCGATCAGAAAAACGGGAAAATTAGTCATTTTTAAACAAAAAAGGGGAGAAATACACAGAGCAATTAATATAACATTATCGATTGGGCAAATGCCGGTTGAGCAATTTTGTCTTATTTGAAATGCATGCAAAAACTTGCAGATTTAACAAAAAATCGCACACGGAAAAATTGAAGTACATAAGGTATAAAACTTAGAAGAAAATCAGAATTACCATAAAACCTGAACAATTAAATTTCAGGGAAAAATTATTTTTGCAGTTTCAATTATGCATACATGGTAAAACACGTGGATGCCATCTTTGTGTATCTATAGGCAAAGCAGGTTACATGTTTGTATGAAAACTAGACTATCAAGAGAAGTTGGGGCCCTCATATAGCATAAATATATAAATCATTGCTCAACTTGTCAGCATGTCAACTATAAAAAAAATCCCTTAGTTTCCGAAATTTTAATTTTTTCTACATCTCGCATCAAAAAAAGGAAAAAGAAAGCAAACATGAAAATTGGGAAGGAATTAGGGAAATGAGTTATTTTGTCTTTCGTTCGGTTGTTGTCGCATTTGTTATAGAGGCTTTGTGAGGGGGAGAAAAACCAGGCCCCCTCGATTCGGGTGGACCTCATGGTTCCATGTCGCCCTGAGGATGCCCGAATGGGCGAAAGTGCTCGGCCAGCGATTAAAAATCTGGAGAATAATTGGCCTGGTTTTTCTCCCCCTCACAACCCCTCTATTTTGTCTTTGTTTTGAGGGAGTTTTCCCCAAAAAAGGGGAGACTCGGCAACACTGGTTTGAAGGAGTAGGTGAACCACACGTTCTTAACCTCCCCCCAAGGCAAGCCGCAGGGGAACCATCTCCATTTCTAGAGCAGGTTGGTAAGCTAGCACAAAGCTTGAGTTAGATATCGATTTGAATATTTTTCTTTGGACGCTAACTATTCAGTGTATATATGTGTAAGATAGGCTTGATGTTCTTTCTTGGCTCTCGTTTGAAAAAAATGTTTCACTCGACTTGTTATTGATGTAAATAGTAGTTCTCTACAAATATTCATCGGTATATTAATGTTCTTAATGGAGGTGCTCTATAAGAAAAAAAAACTTGTCCAGAAAATGCTGTCCATTTCAAATACCGACTCCTGCCAATGAATCTAGCTTATTTTCTTATTTATGGTTCAATAGTGCCCTTTTCTTTAAAATTGATTTGTACTTGAGAGCTCTTTGGTTGTACTCCTGAAGCTATGTTTGTTTTAAAAGTATCTTTTCGCCCCTCTCGCTGTACATTTCGCCAAGAAAAATCTTGGCTGCTCCTAGAATTCAGGGCAACGTGGCAATTAAAATTTTAGGTTAGCGAGTTGGTTGTTTCAATAGTTTAGGTACTTGATGAGTTTTTTTTAAAGCTTTTTTTCCATTTAAAAGGATTGCATTTTGAATGTGTAGATGTACATTTAGTAGTGTTACAACTAAGGTTGCGCCCCACTCAGTTGCTTGTAAATGACGAGAGACGAATCAATCGAGACGCCCGCTTTATTAGTTGCAGAAATTTCCACCTCGGTGAATTCAAAGTGTACAGATTTATTTTGGAATTAGATGAAACATTTATGAGATTTTCAGTTCAACTATCGTCGGATTCTTTGTTTCCTGTGATCGTTCATAGTCCACGGCTCCATGGTTTCAACTAAAAAAAATTGCTAAGACCTCACGAATCGAGAGGCACCCTCCTCTCATATGTCGGCGTAGTAGGGGAGGAGTACTAGCCAATTCAAAAGCGTCCGTCCTTTATGCCGCACCCTGTACCAATGGTCCTCAGAGAAGTGGTCTTCGGGTGACAAGTGTGCGAGGTTCTGAAGTGGTCCTTGGTCGCAAACACGTAGTTTTCCTTCCCACTTGTACAGACTTAAGACTGTCTTCTCAAGAAGGTGTGGTTAATAATTTTGTGTTTGTAGCAATGCCGTGGAAGGCATCTTGTCAGTACACTAAATAACCTACAACTAATAAATGAATAAAGTCGATAAGTTGCAATGCCGTGGAAGGCATATCGTCTAACATCAGTCAAATAGTCATTCATTCGTCTTCGTTACAGCAAGGTCTGGGCTAGCACTATCTTTTTTGACATATAAGGGGAAGATATAGGGGAATATATTTTTGACAGATATAGGGGAAGACCTCCCGGACGTTTCCTAATATATTTGTCTATCCTCTTCTGCTCCTTCTGTCTGTGCCTCCTTGGCCGATGAACATTTCTGCGTCAATTGATCAAATTTTGGCATACACATCAACTTGATATTCGAGCAGAACGTCAACAGCGTGGTTAATGTTAGGGTGAGAGCTGCTAAATTCTTTATCGAAGTCGTGGAAGCCCATCGAAGCCACTTTCCTCCTCTTTTTGGTTTGTACGTTGGTGTCAGCCCCAACTCCTGAACTTTACGGAACCTAAAATGTTATAAACTAATTAATTCAATGTACTTTGTATTTCTAAGTCATTTCATTTAAAAACTTGCCTGCCTCACGTGGAATCCGCAGCCCACCAAATCATGCGGACCACTTCTTACGACGCCCTTTCATTTTTGACACGCTGCGGACCAGTTGGGTGACTCCCTCCTGATCAATGACTAAAGTTAAGGCAGATAAAGCAGAGATGAATATTTTCCCTTGCTCTCCCACAATAGAATTGCTCGGTAGCGCTAATTCTGGCTTAGCTTGGAAGTATATCCGATTGATAAACGTACTCTCATAAATTTCATGTTTGTTACATGCGGATTTGCACCGATAGTTGACCTAACGTACTGTTGATTCTGTAAAAAATTAATTTATTTTCATAAATCGAATTCTATTCCTGTTAGGATGATTATGGATGTTTACAGATATAAGTTGTGTAATTGATTGTTAAACCTGTAATCTGTTGCTCGCTAAAGTTTTATGGTAAATTATCGATTCAATAGGGCGTTTTTGCTTTTACCGGTGTTTTTCCACGGTGGAATAAAATCGTCAAATGTATAATCATAAAATCATACGCATCTAATGGTTACCACGGGAAAGACACTGGTGTAAGCCAAAACTTCCTGATATCTTGTAGACCGAAAGGTCACTTTTTATTATGAATGTTGAAAATATGTGATATTAACGGCCTCATCTTCGGGCTGAAGGTGCGGCGAATTTTCAAGAAATGAAACCACATTTTTAGCTTAGAATAAATGTTCTGTCGGGATGAAAGTGGTTTTATTTTTCTGTTTCACCTTCTCATTCGTGTTGAGTAGTATTGCGTACGCGGATAAAGAGCAGTATTTAGTAATTTTTGTGGTGAGAGGGAGATAGACGGCGAGTCGCAAGTTGTGTCACTCAACTTGTCAGCATGTCAACTATAATAAAATCAATTATTTTCCAAATTTTATTTTTTTACATTTCACATTAAAAAAGGGAAAAGGGGAAGGAGTTATTTTGTTTTTGTTTTGAGGGAGTTTTCCCCCAAAAAGAGGAGACATGGCAACACTGGCCACGTCTACAAGACTGTACAGTCGACCAGTTTATCGTACGCAGTGTTGCCAGGTCTCAAGTAGAAATTTGGGGGAAACTTTAACTAGAAAAGGGAAAAATTGGGTGTTTTTTAAACGAAAAAAGGAGATAAATATACAGGGCCTTGTATTCCTTTTTTTTCAATCGTCGTATTCATTTCACCTTAACGCTATGATTTGGTGTAAATGTGGACTTCAAATATTTAATAAAACATTTTGGTTCCTTGAAAAGACTAATTTACCATCCCGATCGCGCAAGTGCGAATAAAATCAGAACCACGATAAAAACTGAAAAATCGATTTTGAAAAAAATTATTATATTCTCGCAGTTCTTATTATGCTCACATGGTAAAAAAATGTCTTCACCATTGTTGTGTAGGCAAAGCAGGTCATACTTGTGTCCACTTGACGGTCAAGAGAAGTTGTGGTACTCAAAATGAATACATGAAAATTATTGCTCAACTTGGCTCAACATTTTACAAGAAAACCGGCGAATAAAAAAAGATATTGGGGGAGGATTTAGGGGAAAGAGTTATTTTGTCTTGGTTTTAGGGAGTTTCCCCCTGAAAGGGGAGACCTGGCAACAAGGGGGAGAAAACCCAGGCAACCCATTCTCCGATTCTTTACTTTCTGGCCGAGCACTTTCGCCCGTTCGGGCATCTTCAGGGCGACGAGGAGCTATCTGGTCCACAAGATAGATTCATAGTTTGTATTTGTCGATAATTTAGTTTTCGTTACCAATTCAAACATGAAAGTACTGTGTGATCTATGTACATCACTGGTTTCTTATTTATTTTCTATTTTTAACCGACTTCAAAAGGAGGAGATTACTGTGGTTGACAAGCGGAGTTGTTTTTTTTTTTTTGTGTATGTGTTGTCCGATGGTGTTCAGCTCCTGTACGTCCGATCGGGTTACTTTTTTTTCTTTGTTTGAAAGGGTTACTATCCAGGTAGGTCTCATAATTTTTTTCAATTGAGCCCATCCAGTAGTTACATCCCCAGACGAGGATCAATGCCGGAAAACGTGATTTTTGCGAAAAAAGGAAGTTTTGACTTTGCAAGCCTATAACTTCTAGAATGATTGCTCGATTGTTTTGTTTCTGGTGTCATTTTGTTCATAATTTATCCGCCTATAAGGGCCTAGCTCCGATTTTCCGTTCGGCATTCTCATATGGCGTGTAGAGAAGAAAATGTAACAAAAAACGTGATGCCGATTTCACTTTTTTGAGGTTTTTCGAGCACCGTTCCCAACCACGTCGAGAAAAAATATGAAAACTATTGCACTTGGAAGTACATAGGAAGAGCTTTCCAACGATGGTGAAAAATCAAGTTTAGGTGGCATAAGGGAGCAATCGATGTTTTTACGGACCTATGTTTGAGACCTCATAACTTCTAAACTGAAACTGTTTTTTCCTAGTTTGTAAACCTTAATTGTTCAAAGTTGAATGTTGTTTACGTGATCCAAATTTGGTATTGATTGGACTAAAATTAGATACATTTTAGGCCGTATTTCTAAAAAATTTGTTTCAAAATCACGTTTTTCTTTCGTTCTCTTTTTCAATTAAACCGTGGCCACATTGTCTTGTATACACAATTATATTTATAATGCGTTATATAATTATTCCGTGAAGCAGTTGGTCAACTTTGTCAGTTAAAATATAAATTTCGTCCAACATAGCGCTATAGAAAGACGTACGTGAAAAGGCGATAAGGTTCTTGCCAATCAGCTGATGATACAGAAATCAGCGAGGATAGTGTTTCCCAGTAGAGTGACACAATTTTTACTTATTGACGTATTTTGACAGCTTTCGTTCAATTGAAGTTCGCTCGTTTTATTTATTTCCATCAATTAGTTAATTTCATGTTCGATGTCGTTTATTTCGATTCTCGGACCGGCAATGACGCTCAAGAGAAGTTAGTAAGTTTTATGGAGATTTCTATTTCGCAAGAGAAACGGCCGAGATATGATAGCTCGGTTTCGTTTCGAAATTCCTAATTTCTTCGACTCAATTTTCGAGCCGTAATTTCCCTTGGTAAAAACTCGGAAAACATGAAAATGTCGGCTGTGCTCGGGTATAAGAGAGAAGCTATACGAATTAAAGTCATGGTAAGTAGAAGAACGTACCGATTTTTATACACGTGGAATATTTTGCTGTTAACATAGCGAATTCTTGCGTCCTGTTTATTCGCAGTTTTGGTCATTTCCAGAAAACCGAAAGCCTATTGGCTCCTGAATACAGAAAATTCAGTGTTGACCCTCAGATAACATCCTACGAAGTACTTCTGAGCTTGCTGGCCAAAGCGTTTGACATCAAAGGGTGCGAAATCATTTTTTTTATTCTTATTTTCATTCTCGTCGCATTTCTTGATGTCCGGTGGAGAAAAACGACTCATTCTCCAATTCACCCTTGTGTCAAAATTCAGAAAATCTCCCAAATTCGACACAAAAGCTGCGATAACTCGAGAACCAATAAAGCTATCGACCCGGCGATGGTCTCATTCGACTCAGCGTCCAAAAATCTATATAATTTGATACCAAATACATATTTTTATGAAAAAAAACCTGGAAATTATGAATTTTCTCCCCCCCAAAACCCCCCAAAAATACCCTTAAAATTGAGCTAGCAAGTTGTTTCAAGAATTGGGCCGTCGTAGGACCGAGATTGATTTTTGGTGAAAATTTCAAATTTTTAGCTCTTAAAGTTTGGCCGGAATACTGCTAACGGCGTACGGCGGACGGACAGAATTTTTTTTATTGGATATTCGGATTCTACATGCCTTGAAACGTAAAACATCTAATTTTGAGGGGGGTTAGAAAATTTTTTTTCTTGGGCGATTACAATGGTTAATTATTGAATGATAAACCAAAATTCTGTCCGTACGCTGTTAGCAATTTTCCGGCCAAACTATAATAGCGAAAATCTTGAAATTTTCACCAAAAATCAATCTCGATCCTACGACGGCCCAATTCTTGAACCAACTTGCTAGCTCAATTTTAAGGGTATTTTTGGGGGGTTTTGAGGGGGAGAAAATTCATATTTTCCCGGTTTTTTCAGAAAATTGTGTATTTGTCATCAAATTATATAGATTTTTGGACGCTGAATCGAATGAGACCATCGCCGGGCCGATAGCTTGATTGGTTCTCGAGTTATCGCAGCTTTTGTGCCGAATTTGGGAGATTTTCAAAAATTTGACATGAGGGTACAAGAACTCTCGAGTTTCTTGGAGCTATAAAAATCGTTCTATACTCATAGGAATGGTCGTCAAGCACTCTCTCCAGCTGTAAGGTGGGGCAAAAAATTTAACTCTTAATTAGGAAATTATGAAAAATAAAAATGATTAAAATTACAATAGTTGCTACGGAATTTTCATTTTTTAAGGATAGTTACCAATCTGTTTTTCGGTGGGAACGTTCACAAATGTTCGGAATTTTTACAATAACAAATGGATAGTCTTCTTAAAACCTCATCAAATCATTTCTGACGATCAGGAAAACTCCAACCCCGCCTTGACATAAAGGCGGCAGTCGAGGAGGTGTCACTTCGCCATCTACAAATTGGTGACCCCGACGTGAAAAAAAAAAAAAAAAAAAATAATAATAATAAAATAGTAGCTTTTTTTTTTATTGAAGCGAAGGATATCATAAACCATAAACCACTGTACAATCATTTGCAGCGTTTTTACATAGATAATAGAATTATTGTGATTTTCTCTTAGACTTCAACTTCAATATGCGGAATCAAGACCGTACTTTTGATTGGTTTCAATTAAATTAATCACAATTACGCAACACGAACGTAAATCATTTTATATTAATTTAATTGAAATAATTACAATTTAATTTTAGCTAGATTGTGTTTTTGATCGGTTTCAATTAATCTGCCTTCCTATTCATTGAGTTCCCAGGTGCTTTGGTTTAATTAAACAACTGGTAACATATTTTCGAGAAAAAGAATCAAAGAGGCTAAATTGTATGACCTCCATAACTTCTACAGTGATTGCTATTTTCGCCGGAAAATGAATCGGTCCATTTTTTCTCCTCTTAAATTCCAACAAAATCCTGAGAGTTGAAAAACGAAATACAGAAAGCCTCGCGAACAAAATTAGTTTGTCGTTTTCTTCCACATTTTTTATGTTAAAATTATTACAACACCTAACCTCAAATCTATCGGGTTTTTTTTCAATTTTTGCACGCATTTTTTGATGTTATAATTATCACAACGCTTGACCTCGAATTGATCTGTTTTTCCAGTGACATTACAGTCTACTATAAAGTATTTGATGACTATGGACAAGAAACATATCTACCACTTTTATCTGACTGGGATCTTGACGCTGCTTTTTTGAGGTTGGTAAAATTGTAGTTTATTTTAGTACACATCGAGTCTAAATTTATGCTCAAGACGTGAGTGAGGACATACCCGTACATCTTGAAAAATTACGAAACTGTATGAATCACCAATAAACTCTCTCTCTAAAATTTCATGCTATGTGGGTGTTAGGATTTAGTTAATCAATAGGGAGAGAATTGCGGACATTTGATTAAAAAGAACTAAAGATTTTAACGATTCGCAGTGCATCTCAGTTTGCTCAATTATTTTGCCTTGTGCGAAAAAAATCGTTAAACAAGCGGATATCTTTGTCTTCTTTTGGGTTTATTTTTCGATAATAAACCATCATAGTCGGTCACGAATTTTCTATATTTCCAGTGCTTCGGAGCCTTATCTTAGTTTGAGAGCTGAGGTTCGGCCCTTTGAAGTGACGTGTACTATCGAGGAAGATGAGCCTGTGACTACGGTTGAAGCAAAAGTCTCTCAAGGCGGTCTTCAAGGCTTTTTAATGAACCATGTGAGTGAACTACCATTGACTCGTTTGTCTACAATTTGATATAAATTCGATCTCTTTTTTGGACGAAGATTACGCAACGTTTTCGAATTCTCGCAGGAACTGGCCACCAAAAGTAGTTGAAGCTTATGTTGAAATTTTTATTAGTTTAGTTTTTCATTGTAACGATCAGCTTTAGAGATATTTCAAAATTATTCTGGTTTAAAAATTGATTGTACAGGTGTTTATTATTTGGAGACCATCATGATTTAGAAAGTCCGCTCACTACCTAATCAAAACTCTATGAGCGTTTCCACTTAGAAACATACTGGTAACTAAGGCGAATACTTTTACTTATAATTTGAAAATAAGAAAAACTAAAATGATTGAAATTGCCATAGTTGCTTTGGAGTTTCCCATTATAGTTACCAATCTTGTTTTTTTAGGAAATTTCACAAATGATAGGAATAGTTATTGTTGTGGGCTGAGGGTAAGAATGAAGAAAAAAAATGAGAAAACCCCTAATTTTTTGCAATACTATAAAGGTTGAAAAATGGATTTTGACTCAATTATATTACAATGTAGACCAGTTTCCAAGCCCTGAAGAGAGAAGAGACAAGTTTAATTCGTTGACTGTATCCCTGACAGATGACTACAATAATACATAACAAGGGACGATCATCCGTATCTATTGAAAAAGAAAAGTTACTTAGTTTCGGCCCACGCGGCCTCTAGGGTCAGCTTCGCTCGATCGCTGTATCCGCCCTTGAGTATCATTGCCATAATTATCATATAAATGGAAGCATTTCGAACATGACGAAGTCAGAACTAAAAAATATTTCTACTGTAAAATGGCTGCAAATTATTTTGAATGAAATATCGCCAATTATTGATACAAACCATAGCTAATAATTTCTTCTGTTTTTTCGTTGTTGTTTCGTCGCATCGATCATGTTGAGATTGAGGGGGAGAAAAACATGGCGACTTGATTTTTTTTTTTTTAATTAGCTTGCCAAGCACTTTCGCCCATTCGGGCATCATCAGGGCTCCGTAGTACCATTGCAAGGTATCCAGGGCCTCATACCTTGGGGGCCCTGATACCTTGTAATGGTACTACGAAGCCCTGATGATGCCCGAATGGGCAATTATCAGCTTGCCAAGCACGCTGATAATAAAAAACAGGAGAACAAGTCGCCATGTTTTTCTCCCCCTCAATCTCAACAACGAATAGCTAATAATATTTATCAAATAGGTGGAGAGAACTTTCAACATGGTACAGAGAGCGCTTAACTTGACTGAAGAGCCGGCTCCCGAGCCAGTAAGCAATCTTCCTCCGAGATCGCCTCTTATGGACGCTGAGTTCAGGCAATTTCTCGACCCGATCGGCCAAGTCGTCAATGCTACAGAACTTCGATCAGTAATATATTTTGGTGGAATCGATCCTAGCCTTCGGTGTGTTTAAAACCTGTATCTATTCCATAATACTTCTTTTCCTTGTCGTCGCATTTCTTGATTTCAATTGGGTGTGAAGGGGAGAATAACCAGGCGAATCATTCTCCGATTCTTTATTCGCTAGCCGAGCACTTTCGCCCATTCGGGCATCTTCAGGGCGACGTAAGTATATAACGTTCAATGTTTGTTATCATGGAGGTACAGGACAATCATATGAGTTATAGAAACTACTTACGTGGAGCCATAGGGTCCACAGCCAAGTCGGCTCAGTCGCTAGGTTATATAAAATCACATTTTGTCAGCCTGGTTTCCCTGTCCTGAAAAATATTTTTGGTTCAAGTTAAATATAATATAAAATTTGATGATGGTAAATATATTCTACTTACATAAGTTGGGGGGGACAATAGTTGAAGGACAAGTTATCGTAGTTAGCATTCGAGGGTTTTTGAATAAATATATATAAACATTTTTAAAATTAAAACTAGGAACATGGGTTGACTAGAATAATGAATCGAAGAATGAGTCGCCTGGTTTTCCTTCCCCTCACAATATTCCATATTAGTTGCATTTCGTCCATTATTTGGACCGAACTTATTTCTTTTTTATGTCGAGAGTACATGCCTCGCCTGAAGCCGAATAATGGCTCGAAGGAATGAAATAGCATCTGTAAAAACGACAGTGATATTAGTGTAGTTATTGAGTGTGAAAAATGGGTTGAACCAATTATTTTTTAATTTTTTGTTTTTTATTGCAGGAAAGTAGTTTGGAAACATATCTTAAACGTGTACCCCAACGGAATGTCCGGTCGAGAACGGATGGACTATATGAAGAAGAAATCTAACGAGTACTACCATCTGAGAGATAGTTGGCGGGAGATGTTGAAAAATGGCCAGGTATTGTCGGCTAATTGCGTTCAATTGGCTAAAATAATTTCCACTAAAATGAACAATAGCTCTTGGTAGATTTTCAGGAACTTTTTAACTCTTAACTGCATTGACTTATTTCAACTCTCCTGCTGTTGAGTAAAATCTGTTGACATGGCTTCTTTGACTTTATTGTAGATGGTTGGGGACTTGGCTTATGTAACAGGAATGGTGCGCAAAGATGTACTTAGAACTGACCGGCATCATGTATATTACGCTGGCAGTGATGACAATAAAAACATCGCTTCCTTGTTCAACATTTTAACAACGTGAGTAATCTGCATTATTCTGTGTTGTCTTAGTGGGGTGTTTATGCTCAATCGCTAAAATTGGTTCAAGGAACGCTTTTTCCGAGCCATTGTCAGCTGACTGTCAAAGTTAATCGTGGCACGAGAAAGCGGCTCTAAGAGTTGTCGACTAGAAAACATGAGCTAACCGACTGATTAATTTCTCTACATTAAATGTTCTATTTTATAACGGCCGAAGGACGATAATAAAACAGCCGAAACGGTCGGTACTTTATCTTAATTATAATTCACTCCTGACAGAACACAGGAGCTCATACTGTGAGCGGACTGCCGGCACAGCGGCAGGTTCTACGGGTTACCAATCCTGATCAGTGTTACCTGACAGTGTTGACACAACACTAAACTTATTCAAGTGAATCATGGCTGATTTTATTTTTAGTCAAGCATGTGTAAAGTTTTAGTATAGTGGAATCTCAACCTATCGATGGACTTGAGCTTTATTCCTGAAAATACTATAGTCGAGCGTTCGTAAAATGAATTATTTTTCAGATACGCTCTCAACCATCCGGCTGTCAGCTACTGTCAAGGTATGAGCGATCTTGCGTCACCTCTTCTGGTTACAATGAACGATGAAGCGCATGCTTACATTTGTTTTTGCGCTCTGATGAAACGGCTTTACCCTAATTTTCTACTTGACGGCATCACGATGACGCAAAGGTTCCAGCATTTAGCCGATGGTCTTCAATATTACGACAGCGATTTCCACCAATACTTGAAATCGCATCAGGTGGGGAGAAAAGTTCAACGGAGAAATTAAACTATTGAAATGAAAAGAACGTCTTGGGATTCATGAGAATTTCCTTTTGCTTTGCAGGCTGACGATCTTTTGTTTTGCTACCGGTGGCTTCTGTTAGAAATGAAGCGAGAATTCGCGTTCGACGACGCGCTGCGCATGTTGGAAGTGATGTGGAGTTCTTTGCCGCCAGACCCTCCTGAAACAGAACTGTGTTTATTCGAGCAAGAATTTATTATGAGTCCTCCAGCCCCTAGCCCTCGCCCCAAAGAGAACGCTTACACCAAGGTGCTGGAATTTATTTTCACGATAATAAACGGAAAAAAATTAAAACTTAGGATTTTGTCTTTATGGAGAGATTAACTTGATCCCATTGACTTCGCGCTAGTGAAAAATAATTCGTTTCAGGTCTGCGCCTTGCGACGAGGAGTAAATCACGCTAGTCTTGAAGAAACCGGTCGTAAACCTCTGGTAAAATCTAGGCCGTACGCTAGCTTGGATGACAGCGCACTACGCAAAAGCGAAAGCACTAGTCCAAATGCCCCTAGGGTTGTCAAAAACCTGGGCGAATTCTTGACCCTTGATTTGAAGAAAGGTAAATCCTCTTGCTGTCCAGAAGTGCCAGCCGATAACAAAACGTCGCCAGATGATTCAGCTGAATATCTCCCGATGAATTCATTTGTCACCAGGTATCTATAATTTTCCTGTATGATGCGAGTATTTTAATTTTACTTATTAGTGAAGTAAACTTGGTTAAAATATATGCACTTTTCGATTTTTGGCAGCAATTGTAACCTTATTTTCTGGATATCCCTCGTATATTTGTGAATGTACGAATGGTCATCAGCTGACTTCTTCATCTTGATTTGTTTTCCACTTTTTTGCTATTTATTTGTACAAGTCTAAATTTATTTCCGCGTAGAGAACTTCGATTGGATCTGGAAAGCCTGGATCGACATGTTTTCGGAGGTCAGCAGAAAACGGACGATGTGTTCATTTGGGAGAACCCATTAGGAGCCGAAACAACGCCTGATGCGGACGGATGCGAAAAACGATGGTGGGCCGTGCCTCAAAAGGAGCAAAATTCTAGCGTATTAGGTACAGATCTGCAGAATGTTCCTAATACGCCTGTTGTCTCAAATGGAAAAACAGGTGAGTCATATATAAGTAATAATTCTGTCGAATATAATTTTTTTTGTACTTATTGGAATAATAGGGCTATTGAAGTTTTACATAAATTCCTTTGAATTTCAAACGCGTCAGGAGGAAAGGAGAGTTATATGAATGTTCATAACAACAATGCCACGATATCGTTAGTTTATTTTTGACAATGTATTCTTAATTAACTAAAATTTAGAACACAATTACAATGTTTTCGAACAAAAGCTAACGTTTGAGCAACGAAAAAATATTTTCAAAAAAAATTGAGTTTCTTCTAACAACTCAAATTGTCTGCGTAGAAAATGGAAATGCGAGGAAAAAGCCTGGCCTTCTGGAAAGGAGGAGAGTGACTTTGGAAGAGCTGGCGACGATGAACGGGCGCTTAACAAAAAAACAGGGCACCAGTTCGACAAACAAGACCAAGAAACCTAGTTTACCACCGCCGCAAGAATTCGGTGGAGGCAATCCTTTCTTGATGTTCCTTTGCTTGACCGTCCTAACTCAGCACAGGGACCCAATCATGCGACAAGGCATGGACTACAATGAAATGGCCATGCATTTTGACAAAATGGTGCGAAAACACGATGTGACCCGCGTCCTCAACCAGGCTCGCCACATGTACGAATCTTACCTCAAACAGTTCAGCGACTCCTCTCACCACCTAAATGTATGACACCGAATTTCCAAGAATAATTATCAACACCATAATATCTAGACGTGTTAGGTAAACACATTTCCTTCGAGATATTTGTAAGACTGAGAGAGAAAACATTTTGTTACATAATATTAGATAATTTTTCATTCCTGCATCTTGCCAGCATTCCTAGCTATAATTCCAAGATAGATTGTGACGATTTTAACCTACTGTCTGAAGAAAGTTGGGTGACGAATAATTAGCAGTAGTAGTTCGGTTAGAGAATATGTGAAATGCATTTGTATCTGTGTAAACGTCTTGCAAATTCCAAGAATTGTTTTTAATTACTGCATGAGCGAGTCGATGAATGTTTGGCTTGATTACACCTTTGATTCATTATTTTGCTTCGCTCATTTCGGGTCGAGACGAATTTCCAGCGTATTGTTCTGAAACTGATGCGAGTAAGTGCTCATTTCAAAGGGAACTAGTATAAACCAGTGGTGCGCATAGATCACACAGTACTTCCATGTTTGAGTCGATAACTGGATATATACATTGAATATTGATTTTTACGGCCTTTAAAGATCTCAAAAGCAGAAAAACGGAGTACGGCGGAAGTACTGTATGTGATCAAAACAATACATAATGAGTTTTTTGAACGTGGTCAAAGTTGGTAATATTTAAAGCAAATGGACCCGAAAATTACAAAAGTGCTCGATTAAAATAACTTCAAATACGTTTTACGAAGATGTACTGTGTGTGACCCCAATAATAAAAATGAAACAATATTCAGCTGTCATATAGAAACATTTAAAGTCCCCCAGCGTTAAAATATATTCATTTTTGCGGTGTGTAAAAATCGAAATATTGTCGATATGAGAATAGCGCGGAAGTACTGTATGTGACCCAATCAATACAAACAAGTTTGTTGAAACGGAGTCATTTTTAAAGCAAGGAGACCCAAATATACAATAGTGCACAAATAGGATAACTGAAAATGCTAATTAAGAGGAAGTACTGTGTGTGACCCCAACAATAAAAATCAAGCGATATTCAGCTGTCATATAGAAAAATTTCAAGTCCCCCCGCGTTAAAATATATTCATTTTTAAGGTCTGTAAAAATCAAAATATCGTCAATATGCTAATAACGCAGAAGTACTGTAATGTGACCCCCGCGATAAAAATAAGCATCATTCAATCGCCGTCCTGAACATTTTAAGACCTTGAACGTTCAAATATATCGATTTATCCGGCCTGTAAAAATTAAATACTGAAATACACATTACCGAAATCGTGAAAAAGTCTCATAACGTGGAGTTACGGTGTGTGATCCAATATCCAACAAAAAAAGCGGCATCTGCGCGCCATAACGAACATTTTAAGACCTCAAACCTAGAAAAATATTGACACCTGTAAAAATCAAAATAGGAAACACTTTGAACGCTTTTATCTCAAAAGTACTGTGTGTTATCCACAATCCGGAAACGGCTAAATTTGCACGATTACTGGGAAAACATTCCCTTAAAATGTCATTGTTTCATTCATTTTTTGCAGAGATATGACAATTAATGTAATTTTTTGACTGCAGACACTTGTTCAGAAAGTGTTTCTGAGTATAGCAGTGCAAAAATAAAAGAACCACACCAGTTTACAAAAGTAAACTCATTGGATTGGTCAGTAGGGTGATTCTAAAATAACGCGGTTTTTCAGCTTGCTTCATTTTCAAGTATAAAAGTTTAGCTAAAAATCAGAAAAAAAAATTCTGTGCTACTCTTCGGTGATAAGGTGAAGATTGTAATTCAATCGTACTCAAAAGGGGTATTTATGGAAAAATTGAAAAATGCTTTGAATTCCACTGAAAAGAAAGCTTTGAAATCTCTAATGAATTTTACACCTAAGATCACCTCCTGAAAAATCTAATTTTTTATATTAAATAAATTCGAATCTCGTTTTTCAATTGCGACTAGTATTATTATGCTTTCGATAGCCGTTGAGATGTATTTTTTACACATGTACTATCATGCACTTACGACGAACTTGTTATTTTTAAGGCCCGATATTGTTAATGAGTTGATAACTTTGTGCAATAAACAATTATTTGAAAAAAAGATGCGCTCGTATGATTCACCGGCAATCCACGATTAATATTAGTCCTGCTGGACTTTCTTTAATTTTGCTTTAAATACGCGCACCAATCGAATCGTCGAATTCAATTTTACTTGCAAATTATCGATGGTATCGATACTTTTCAAAATATAAGTAACGAAAAATATCGAGTTTCGATATTTAATGGAAAGTATCGTACGAAAAAAATATCGATATTTTTGGGTATCGTACTGTCCCTAATTGTGACAGTCTGAAAAGTCGAATTGGGAACGGAGCTGAGTATGGAAGACATTTTCATAATAATATACTCGAAAAAAACTTTCTGAAAAATCTCTGGTCAAAAAGTCATACCTCCATGAAATCGGACACCCATCTTCTAACGGCCAAGCGCTTTGTGCAGACGCTAAAATTTGCTATTCAAAAAGCAGTTTTTGGGAAGCCTTCTAAGGATATTCATGAGGCTCTACAGAACTTCCTGCTTCATTATCGGAAGGCGCCGGATCTTCACCAGCTCGAGAGATGCTTGGACGCTACATTAGGACCAAACTCGATTTTATGGTGCCATCAAAGCAAGACGTTCCGAGCCGCAGCCTAAAATTCGGTGACCAAGTCGCGTTTCGAGGCTTCACACTCGACCAAACGTGGAATATAGGAACTATCCTCTTTTTTATGGCAACGCTGTACTCTCTATCGAATCATCTAAAGCAGTATTTAGACGCGGCGTCAATCAGATAGATAGATGCCGTACGGCCATTAAAAGATTGGCATCTAAGATATACAACAGAGTAAAAATCAAAAATTAAAATTTCTTAGAGCAAAAGGATCATCTTGGCGATGATGGTGAAGGGTCGGGGCGATAAGTGAAATTTCTTTGACCGGTCGAATTGAACACAAATAAATACGGAGATTATATCGAAGCCGCAAATCGTTTATTTTAATATTCGAGGTACTTATTCTATGGAATTTTACATAACTTCAACCAAGAGAGGAAACGTTTAACGCTTTTTGTTACCGCCGCCGCCGGCCAATATTGTCGCAATCCTTACGAAAATGTTGATCGTGTCCAAATAAATACCGATCGACCTGAGAGAAAAAAATGAGAAGAATTAGTTTTCACGCTAACTTTCCTCGCAAAGTGTACACAATATTCAGAATGACAATCTTACATGTTGATGGGGTCGTAAGGGTGATCTTTCGTGTCGTAGTGCGTTTCGGCGACTCGCACTATGCGCTGAGTATCGTAGAGAATCATTCCTGACATGAGAAGCAGGCCTCCATAAAGGCTCACCGAGTACAAACTGGCACCGAGCAAACCGGCTGTAGGCGGGAGAAATGCGCTTCCTGAAATGATGTTAAAACTTGCATCGTAAGGATAATCGTGAAAAATAACACTCGATGACAGTTTTACACACAGTTTATCCGAATAATAGCATTGGGTCGGCTCAGCTATATGGTGGGTGCATAGATCACACAGTACTTCCATGATTGAGTCGATAACAGGAATAACCAATCATAAACCGCTAGATAATTTTGCCCGATAGATAACTTTATATCAATGGTTCTGTATATTTCTCCCCCTTTTTTGTTTATAAAACAACCATTTTCCCCTTTTTCTGATCGATGTTTTCCCCAAATCTCCGCTTGAGACCTGGAAACACTGCTTCAATGGCTCTAGCTGTCGTAAATTTACTATTCTGCCTTTCAAGTGAACGGTATATAATCAAACGGAAAAAAACGTTATTTTCATTACTGAACTGAGCAAGTCTGATAAAAAGGACAATACTCACCGATAGAAGAAACGATTACGACTCCCATGCCCATTGCTAAGGGCCCAGCCATGTACAGAAATTTATCACTGGGAGCACAGCATGCAATGGCAGACAGACCTCCAACCACTCCTGCGGTGTACCTGCAAGAAACAGCGGATTTTATTAATGTACAGGTAGCGACCGATTTTAACATTTACTACCGATCGCTATTTTTACTTCCATGTAGTAAATGGAAGTATTGTGATCGTCTGAACAGTCGAATTCGGAATGGAGGTGAATTTAGAAGAAATTTTTATACTAATATACTCAGAAACACTTTCTGAACAATTGTCTGTGGTTCCGTCTGATTGTCGTCAAAGAATTACATAAATCGTCATATCTCCGTGAAAAAGAATGAAACTCAATGGCATTTTTAGAGGACGTTTCCCAAAATTAACCATTTCCGGATAATGGATAACACACAGTACTTCCGAGATATAACTGTTCAACGTTTTTTCTGTTTCGATATTTACAGGCTATATGAGTCAATATTTTTCCACGTTTGTGGTCTTAAAATGCGAGCAGATGATGGTTGATTTTTAGTATATTGGGTCACACACCATACCTCTACATTATCAGCTTTCTTCATGATTTCCCTGGTGTGTATTTTGTATTTTGATTGTTAACAGGCCGCAAAAATCAATACATTTGAACGCTCAAGGTCTTGAAATGTTTGGGACGGCGATTGAACGAAGTCTGATTCTTATCAAGTGGTTCACATACAGTACTTCCTCGTTATACGCATATTGACTATATTATGATTTTTCCAGACTGCAAAAATGATTATATTTGAATGCTGGGGGACTAGAAATGTTACTTCAAGTCAGCTGAATGTCGATTAATTTTCATTATTAGTGCCACACACCGTACTTCCTTGTAAATCGCATTTTCAGTTATTTTATTTGTGCACTTTTGTATATTTGGGTCTTCTTGCCTTAAAAATGACTCCATTTCACAAAACTTGTTATGTATCGATTGGATCACACACCGTACTTCTGCCTTACGCAGTTTATTATTTAGATCTTTGCAGGCCGTAAAAAAACAATATCTTTGACGCTAGCTGTCTATAAAAATCATCCCATTTTATAAAACTTGACTTGAATGGTTATGTTAGGCACCCTTAGAAGGAGCTTTCTCGATTTTATAATTGGTTATTCCAGTTGCCGACTCAAACATGGAAGTACTGTGTGATCTATGCGCACCACTGGTTTACTAAATCATTAGCACATTTCAGAAGAATAGAAGATAAAGATATAACGAATTTTGCGAATTTAATTATTTTGTTATTCGACAATATTGGATCGGATCTACTATAATTTATTTGTGATAATTAGAATAGAGGATACGTTTACACTTCGGAGACCTTCCAGCTCCCTGGGGATAAAAAGAGAGTCAATAATGAATATAAATAGAAGTTGGCTCCGAACTGTGGAAAGGCATTGTCAAACTAAGATCTTATTGCCTTCAATTAAAACAGACAAGAACTGAGACAGTATCCCCTGTTAAAATCGAGAATGTTACCCGTACTTAAACGTATGATAAATTTCATTCGTGATTCTACGTGATGACACATTACGGTAAAAAATGCGATAAGCAAAATCTCACCAAGCAGCACGTATCAGTATAGGGCCGCCCAAAAAGCACATCGGCGCAATAACAGCACCCATTGTAGCACTGTGGAGCAGCCATGAAAGCTGTTTTACTCCAAAGCCGGGTTCGTATTTGATGCTACGGCAGAGCGCGCCAGTTCCGATCAATGCTGCCATAGTTGCTGCGATTGCCTGGAAAAGAGAACCATTGAAGAAGAACATACGAGATTAGATCCAGTATTGCAACTTCATGAAACTTACCATGAAACCATTTTTGGTGACAAGGTTCATGACGACAGGCGATCTAAAAGCGGCTGCTGCCGAAGCAGCTGTGACACCAAGTGAAGCACCGAAGTACATGTAAGTGTCACGAACCCTCTGTTTGACGTATTCAGGCCATATTCTAAGACACAAAAAAGAAACCAACTTTAAAAAGATTTGCATAAATAAAAACTGCTGAAATGAAAAAAAAAATAACGAGAGCGTCTCTATCTAATTACACATTTTGAGGACTCATTATGATAATTATCAGACGTAGATAACTATTGATATGAATACCACTTGAGCGATTTGAAAATCTTCGCTAATATTAGGAGTAGTTTTTCCACAAATATCGTTTCACATCAATCGCCGCTAGAATAGTTACTTTTTGGAATCGCCTTTCTTATGACCCAGTTTCACTCAAAAAGTGCGTTTCTCAGTATCAACTTGGAACCAACCTTCTTCCATCTAATTTATTACAGATTGAATCAGCCGCAAAGCAAGGCGTGAGACGATTAGGTTTAACTTGTTTTTACTTCTCTACTCAAGTAGTAAATAGGAGTATTGCGATCGTCCGAGGTGAATTTGGAAGAAATTTTTATATTACTATACTTGGAAACACTTTTGTCTATCTGTGGTCAAAAAACGATATGAATTGTCATATCTCCGTGAAAATGAAACTCGATGAAATCTTCAGAGAATTTTGTCCTAGTAATTGAGCAAAATTAGACGTTCTTGGATTTTGGATAACACACAGTACCTCCGAGATATAAGCGATCAAAGATTCTTATATTTCAATTTTTTACAGGCTAAATGAGTCAATATTTTTAAACGTTTGAGGTCTTAAAATGTTCATTATGGCGGGCAGATGCCGCTTGATTTTTTTGATATAGGGTCACACACCGTATCTTCACGTTATGAGCCTTTTTCACGATTTTGGTAGTGCGTATTTTGTTTTGTGATTTTTACAGGCCGGAAAAATCAATATAATTTAACGTTCAAGGTCTTAAAATGTTCGGGACGGCGATTGAATGGTGCCTGGTTTTTATCGAGCGGGTCACATGCAGTACTTCCGCGTTATTCGCATATTGACGATATTTTGATTTTTACAGCCCGCAAAAATGAATATATTTGAACGCGGGGGACTTGAAATTTTTCTATATGACAGCTGAATATGGGTCATACACCGTACTTCTTCGTAATTCGCATTTCAGTGCTTTCCTTTTTTGCTTCTTCATTTTTTGTCAAAGTCTCGTTAATAAGGAGGTGGTTTATTTACTCTCATGAACTTGGTCACAACGCATCGTGTTCCTGCAGACTACGCTTGCACAAAAAATTGCCTATCCTTGTCTCATCCATCAACCTCTCCTTTTTACCTGTCCTTCGCCTCAGGATCACCGGTCAGTAAAAATAGTTGCCTCCCTTTTAAATCGATTCTGTCTCTACAGTTCCCCTAAATTCGTGCACACGCCGGAATACTCCGATTTCCAAATAAACATGGAAACAAAAACAAGGGATATTTGCCATTCAATAATGTTTACGTATACAGTAGTCCCTCGCTAGTCCGGCAAATATCGGACAAGAGCAGTGCCGGATTAGCGAATATGCCGGATTAGTGGATTTTTGAGAGAAAAAACTACATTTAGCAGAAAAAAATAGATTTTACAGGCTATTTAAGAATTTGAAATAGCTTTTAAGAAAACAGTGATAACAACACTACGTCAGAAACAAAACACAACTATTGAACTGTGAAGGAAGCGTGGAATAAGCCTGAGTTGAGACAGGTTATTGTTTTTGTTCACGTCTAGCGGCGCCGAAACATGCAAGACCCCACCCTTTCGAAAAATCGCCGGATTACTGGCGGCGCTGGACTTGCACAGTGCTAGATTATAGAGGGACTGCTGTACTTAAGGACTTACACAGAATTTTCCAGTATGCCGGGTTTATTGGAGAGCCCCAAACCGTAGTAACAGAGAGCGCCAACTCCGGCAGCAGCGCCTCCAGCTAGAGCAGCTTTTCCAATGTCAAAAGCTAAACATAAATAAATTTTTCGTCATTAAAACAGGAAATTTAAAGCAATATTTTTCCTAAACCTTTTTTACAACTCTTATCTTTTTTTTTTTGAGAGAGAGAGAGTGAATGAATGAATGAAAACGTTTATTATTGATCTGTACATCATTACCTAGGGCCTATCGACCCTCTCTTCCATGATACACAGAAAATGCATTATGCGAACAAACGAACAAATAAATCAATCAGTCAAGATCAGATGACATACACAGTAATAAAGATTAAATTAAAAAAAATTAATAAATAAAAAAGAGTGAGAGAGAGAAAGAGAGATAACGTTCAACGAATTTATCCCGCTGCCCTGCATAACTTTGGTGTTCCTCGTCCGACAACTTAAGTTGTACTGGGATTCACCTGCGGGGTGGTACAAATGTCGGGTGGAACTATATTGACCTCACAAGGACGTGATGGAAACGCGTAGTGCATAATGTAAACTGATTGGCAGATATGGTTAAAGGCTGTGGAAAGGGCTGGGACGCGCAATTGTCTCCAGAAGCTACAGCGGCAGGCATGTCTTGGCATAACAGGAGCAAAAGTTTCAAGCCCCATTGTTGCGGTAGAGGTCCTTCTGGACCTACCCCCTCTACACATCTTTATTCAGAGAACTGCTTATACGGAGGCAGTTAGACGGGTGCAGATGGGCAGTTAGGAAACTCTCCAAGAAATCATTTGCGATCTTGACCCAATTGTTAGCGCTCAAAGAGTCATTAATAAAATCACCACAGAAAAAATTTTGATCCACTCTCCTATACCATCAGGTTGAAGAAATTATTGTGATATATTTTTATGATACTATGATTTCTATTGTTTAGTGTGTCGAGCGTCTTATAGTTTTGTTGTTATTGGGCATAATGGCCCGTGTATATTATTAAATAAATAAAAAATAAATACAGTAACTTATTCTTAAAGCTCCTCAATTAAAAAAATGTTCTTACGAATAGAAGATGGTTCTCTGGCCTCAGCACGAAGATCAATTACTCTCCTTCTGCGTCCAAACCGTGCATCTTGGCTGAAGTTTCTCCTGATCACATTTTGAGAAGATTTCGACGGGCCGCATCGGAGGAATGCGGATTTCGAGTTAACTGTGACTCCGCAACGAACTGAGGGCGCCGCAGCAGCCCAATAAGCGCAAAGTTTAGCAGCTTGCATTGTGAAACCTCCCCTAAAAAATGCGGAGAAAAATTTAATGAAAATGTTTACAGCGCTCAAACAATACAAGCGTCCAAGCGACAACAATCAAGCGACAATCCAAGTGTCCAAGCAATACAATTCAAAAGCAAACCGTTTCACCAGGATACTTCAATTTTAGTAGGTTTATCGATCGCAAGTTGAATTTAATCAAGAAAATAATAATAGTGATGTGAAACAGCTAGAACGAATTCAAACCTTTTAGGAAGGGAAGAGTGAAGAGGTCTAAGTTAGCTTTAGTTTAGTTAAAGGTTGAAGTTCTCCGGAACATTTCCTTCGCGTAAAAATACAGTACGAACGCAGTAATGTCCGAAAGAATAAAGGTTTGGAAGTGCTATCAAACCGAAGTAATATTATGCAACTTTGCGCGACGTGAGACAGGCGAACATTCAAGGTTCGCTTATTCGCTCGAGAACATTCGATAGATTTAAACCGCAACAGCAAAAGGTATTCATGGAAAATAGGATGAATATACTCACGTGTTGTGGAAATCGAATATGAGAAATCGTAAGTCACTGACTGATTGATTTTGATATTCAACACTGATACAAATACAACTAGTATGGGATATAGGTAAGATGTTCTTTTCTTACTGCGGAATTGAGTGTTGCGTCGTGTTGTGGACTTGTGGTCAGGAATCAGGAATAGATATGCAGCATCGATGTCGATGATTGTAAAATAATCGATGTTGCAGATAACGATGTTTTCAAACATCGATGTTGCGAGTATCGATGTTTCCAAACGATGTTTTCGCGCATGGTAGAAAATGATGTTTAGAAGAAATTTCGTCTATGAATAATCATTTATAAACGAAGGACAATCTTAAATTTTAGTCCCTCGTTTTTTGCAACTGAAAACTTTGGTCCTCGATTACCTACCTACGAGATTTCAAACATCGATGTGGCAATTATCGATGTTTTCAGACATCGATGTTTTCGCGCACGGTAGAAATTGCAGTTGGAAAGTAATTTTGACTAAAAAATACTATGTTCATGGTAACTAGTTATAGTGCTTGTTGGCGTTGTCTGTACAGCCTACTCCAACACAATAATATCTTCTTGTGAAATCCACCATTAGAGACATATAATTTAACCAAACATCCACAACTCCTACGTTAAAGTTTTTCAAAAAACGCAAAATGCACTAAAGCTCACCATTGAATGGAAAACGTCAACTTGAAGGTTATTTCATGGCACTCGGCGGTCAATTCATTCATTTTTCAGTCATTCATTTTATATGCTCAGTTCCCATACAAGGACCAAAACACAAGGCTGTTTGCCGCGTCGAATAATTCAATTTATAAAAAAAAGTCATTTACTTAGGGGTAATTTTTATTTTTCTCCAGAAATCACAGAAAAGAACCAATTTTTATGTTCCTAAATAAAATTGTAACTTGAACATTCTTAGTTTGGGGAAAAACAATTTCCCCACAGTGAAAACTAGCCAACTAGCTTGAAAGAATAATGAGAAATTATTGACATAATTATTACACATATAGCGACACAATTATCATTATTATGTGAAAATCGCAAGTGTAAATAATTGCAAGTAATACTAAGCTCTCCGGCCGGTATTTGAGATGGATTTTAATGCAGATTGAAAACTTTTTGTCGCGAGGTGTTCACTTGATGTATTTTTCCATAAATTTCCTATGGAATTCAGAGCGCAGAGCGTCATTTATGAAGGCGCCTTTGTCCTTAGGTTCCTCGCGAGCGCAGTTTTTGAAAACGACATCATCGTCCCATCTTCTTCTCACCTGAAGATTAATATTAGGCATTTTAATATGAATCCTAGAGCTCCGTGACGAATAATGAAAATTAGGTGGAAGAGAAATCGATAACTCATCAACTGAGCGTGGATTTTTTTTCTAAAATCGGAGGTTGAGTAAGTTTGGTGTTTCAATCGTAATTTCTATTTTATAATACGACCGGAAATATTGGATTAAAAAACGTTGCAAATAATTGTACATTGGTTTATTATTACTCCGATTCAATTATGATTTATGAAGACTATCAATTTGTGATAGTAATTATTCCGAACATCTGTGAAAATGTTCCGACCGAACAACATATAGGCAACTTTAAGGGAAAATTCCGTAGCAACTATTGTAATGTTGATAATTTTTATTTTTCTAAATTTTCATATTAAAAGCTTAATATTTCACCTAACGGTTTAGTTAGACGACCATTCCAAGGAGTATAGACGATTTATAGCTCTAAGAACTATTAATTGAGTTATACGCTCGTTCCAAATTTCTGAAAACCTCAAAAAAAATCGACAATAAAGCTACTATTCGATTCAGCTTCGAAAAATTTGTACCGAACACACCTTTGTCTGAAAAACATCCCAAAATAGGAATTTTCCCTCCCTCAAAACCCCCCAAAAATACACTTAAAATTGAGCTGTGGTTCAAGAATTGAGTCGTTGTCAGACCGAGATTGATTTTTGGTAAAAATTTCAAGAATTTGTCTATTATAATTTGGTCGGTGTTGATGGTGGACGGCATACAAACAGAATTTTTCAATTGGATATTCGGATTCTACATGCCTTAAAATGTAAAACATCAAATTTTGATGGGGGGTTAAAATAAAAGAATAATAAACCAAAAGTCAGGGGTACCAATTAATTATCGGCGGTATCTAGTAAAATATATAGCAATTCAGGAGCAAATATAGAACGATTTCGCACTGAAAATCTGACAATTGAAATGTCCAACCTTGAGATCAGATTTCTGTGCTTGGCTCGAATAATTGAGGAGAGGGTTGCCGCTTAAAATGTTCTCCATTCTTATCCGTTCCTCTTCTTGCCTTTTCTCTTGTTCCTGTAACAGACGAAAGCGAAAAAAACAACTAATTGGTTGTACTTCATATTCTAAAAACGTATACTGCACTCGTAAGTTATAAAGGTCCGCTATAGTATCATAATTTTTCAAAATAGAAAATTTGGACACAAGACCTTGTAACTTGGTGATTCTTTTTCCAATCAAAAAACGAAGCTAGAGTTTTTTCTTTTTTTTTCATTCCAAACCGCAAATTGATAGCATGATGTGTTAAAACTAGTTAAAACTTATTTATAACTTCAATTTTCCATTCTCGCATGGAATATTATTAGCAGAGAATTTAAGGGAGATGAAACAGAGGGACTCTTCCCGATCTTTTAACCTGCAGAGCACTTGGCCCTTTCAGGTATAATCAGGGCTTAGAACCATTCAACCGGCCAATCTGGGTTTAGATACAACTTTACAACAGACCCTTCTTATCTCGTCGGCAGCTCGTTCTTTTCGGATTCTTGTGAGTTCCGCAAGTAGCGCAGCAGTGTCATCGTCTGAATCGCCATCATCGGAGTCTTCATCATCAAGAGGGTCGTCAGCGTCAAGGCTAGCAGCTGGAACTTGGTCCAATTTCGGCCGCTTAGCTGGCGCAGGGCTGAAAATATGAAATGGTTCAATAATTTCACTGCCGATTCGGATTTCAGCGCTTCTTCATCACCGCGACACTCCAAAAAGCAACATGGTTATTACAGAAATAAGTTAACGGACGAGTGAAAATTGTCGATTTTTTAATTTTTTCAGGAAGAATGTACAATTAATTTTATTCTTTTGTGTTTCTTTTATGTGATTGGATGTAAGAGGAATGTACTGCAAGTTGAAATTTTCAGGGGAGGAGGAAGAGAGTGCTCTCTAGCCCTAACCGCCCCTGATGGCTAAATAATCCATTCATTCTTTCCCCAAATCCTCCCTCAATCTCATTTTCGCTCTCCCTTTTCCCTTCTTTTCTATGAAAAATAAAAAATTCGCATAATAAGCTCTTTTATCTCAACTCCCTCTTGAAAAAACCAGGAATTTTAGCCATAGTTGTTTTTGTGACACTGTGTTTCCAATTTCTCCTTGCTCCTCTCTGTCAATTTGCGCTGTCACTCGAACATGGTAACAGAATCATAACAGAGTTGTACATGCTCTGGACAGTGAGCGTAAAATAAAGCATTCAATCATAGACGTCTGATACCTAGCTATTATACTACTTTTAAAAGATTCTGTGGAAGATTTAACGCAGAAGAATATTGTTGACAGCTATTAAAACTGAAACTATGCCAGTAGAATATCTGCGTTATAGAAAATTAGCCATTTATGAATGAATGAATCGTTTATTTAGCCAACAGGGGCGGTTAGGGCTAGAAAGCCCTCTCTTCCACCACCTCTGAAAATTTCAACTTATAGTACATTCCTCTTACATTCAATCACATAAAAGAAACACAGAAGAATAAAATAAATAATACGTTCTTCCTGAAAAAATTAAAAATCCAAAGTTTTCACTCGTCACCTAACTGTATTTATGCATAACACAGAAGGAAATAAATTATATTCCAGGTACTCACTGAACTTCAGATCTTTGACGAGATCCCTTTTCCCTCTCTCTTTCCTCAAGTTCACGGCGAAAGTCGCGGCTACGCAGCTCATCAGTGGTACCTTGGCCGTGCTCCCTGTGAAAATAAAATAAAGGGAAGTAAGTTAGAGGTCATAATGGGTAAGCATACAATAGACGATACCGGAGTATTTAAGAAAATAATAGCAAGCAATCAATGGCTTGCTCAGAACTGCAAACTGTATTCTTCTTGCGCAGGTTACAACTTTGTTTTCCTCTTGGTTGAGTCGTCGCATCTCTCATTGTACTGGGTTGTGGTAACCTATGGTTCCACATCGCCCTGAGGATGCCCGAAGGGGCGAAAGTACTCGGCCAGTAAATAAAAAAATCGGAGAACATGTCGCCTGGTTCTTCTCCCCCTCACCAACCCAGTACAACTTTGTTTTCGTGTCACTCATAGCGTGACACTGGTAGACATGGCAAGTGCTCGGCCAGCAAATAAAGAAAAGGAGAATGAGCCTTCTGGGTTTTCTCCCCCTCACACCTCCTGGACATAATCCACGACATTATCTACCATACGCTTTATTACTTTTTAATAACGATAATATTGGACAATGGGGAAGACGCCTATTTTTTATTTTCGTTCCTAATGGCCTGAATTCTTTTATTTGGTGTCAGCTGAAGACGGAATGACCAATTTTTCATGAAAATGGTGAGTTTCCGCGGAGAAAATCGCTAAGGAAAACCGAAGATTTTGAACTAAAAATGAATAGTTATTACGTCATAACTAGTCCGTTGAACGTGAATATAGATACTAGCGCTTGTATCTTCGGAAGAATAAACTAACATTGGGAGCAATGATTTGAGGTTGTTGTGAGATTACCAACCCCCCCCCCCAGCAATTGATTTGCTTTACGAGGCATTTCGGGCGGTACTAACTCAACAATTAAAAAACCCTAACAAGTAGCCGTGAAATTAGCGTAATTTACTCGATTTAGCATGACTCCAGTCTTAAAGACCGTCTTGTTGTTGTTGTATGTCTTTCCCTGACTGCAGAGCGCTCTAGGAGTTACTTCAGTTGGTTGGAGTTACATCTCCGGGTTTATTCAAACCGTTGATTTTCCTTAGGGATTTTCTCCGCGGAAACTCGCAATTTTCATGAAAAATTGGTCATTCCCTCTTCGGTTTACACCAAATAGTAGAATTCAGGTCATTAGGAACGAAAATAAAAAATAGTCGTCTTCCCCATTGCTCAATGATGAAAACCTCCCAAAACCGTTCCCAATTATTCTACCTACAGTCACATTGGGATTTGTCGATGATGGCACTTCGGTTTTACAAGATACTAAAAACAAATCCACCGACTTTCCAAGCCAGTCATTGCAACTATTTCGACACTTGAAGCGAAATACCAGAATTCGACTACTATGTCCGATATCAATACCTGAATTTGAGCTTTGTGTGTCCAGGAAGATCTCGGCTGGAGTATTGTTTGGATATAGCGCTCAGATCCTTTTCTCCTCGTCCTTGTCCTCCTCTGGCTGGCTCAAATGTTGGCCTGGCAGCTGTCGTCATTTTGACCTGTTACTATCAACTCGGAGAGAATCTTTTCCTCAGTCCTAACTGTTTTAATATCGCGCAACCGATCAAAATAAAAGCGACGAAACAAAGTACGAGATTATTTTAATTTAAGTAGAACCGCTGAAGTAAACATGAGCCGAAGAAGCGAATGCGGAACTGGATGAAAACAGAAAGGAAACTGTTTTGATAATAGAGTTGGGACATCGACATCGATGTTCGAAAAAACATCGATGTATCGAACAAAAAACATCGATGTTTAACATCAATGTCTAGGGTTCGATGTTTTTATTTATTTATTTTTTTTTTAATAGAAGCTCTTTTTTTCTTTTTTTTTTTTGAGTATAAAATATTTGAGGGGTTATTAAAAAAGTCCGTAAGAAAGTTGTGGGAATTATTTATTTATTTCTCAGTGGGTAGTAATACTTTGGCAACACTGGTTTCAGTTTCACCTTTTGAGTTGATTCAGATTTGAATTGAATTCAGGCCAAAAGGAACGAAAATAAAAAATAGGCGTCTTCCCCATTTACCAACAAATAAAAATATGAGTATTATTTTTCATAAATTTTCTATTGGTGTGAATAAAACATCGATGTTTTATGTCGATATGTCGGTACCATCGATGTTGTGGGCTTTCGATGTTCAAAACATCGACCATCGATGTTGAAGCTTCGATGTTCCAACCCTATATTATGATAAGACGTTCAATATTCGTTTATGATTTGGATAAAGAATCTTAAAAAATTTGCATTATGGACTAGATTACTCGAAATTGATTCCAAGAAACATCCTTATCCCTTCCAATGTTTAATATCGAATCTTTGATACTATCGCTTATTGATCATTTACGCCGATATAATTCAGCAATCGATGTAAGATAATCGATACAACCATCGATACCAAAATATTTTGTCTCTTTCGATATCTCATCTCTATTCTCTATTATATACCTATATAGATACCTCATTGTTTAATTTTCAAGTATTGAATGTAGATTAGCATTATGAAAACTATTGAAATTAAAATGGGTCTTAGATAAAATAAAACTGTGATTTTCGTGTGCAATTAACTTTCTGCTAATCGATAATAATCTATCACTATCGAACAGAGGAAATCAATGATCGATATATTGACCAACGCGTACCGATATATATATTATCGATACTTGAAGAGAAAATATCGATAGATTGACTATCGATTCCTAACCCTACTCTATTATCAATATCAATGGCGAAAAGAAAATGGCTGTTTTGATAAATGCCGGTTACATGGTCTCCCGTCTTCGTCATTGTGGTAAAAACTCAAGTTCGGTCGTTTAATAGCTAGCTTTATTGTTCGTTAGAAGTTATTCCTGCACAAGTTCGTACTCGGTGCGTGCGCTGAAGATTCCGCGAACATAATGTCGGACGTGGAGGACGACTTCATGTGCGAGGAAGAGGAGGACTACGGTTTGGAATATTCCGAAGACAGCAATTCCGAGCCGGACGTCGATTTGGAAAATCAGTACTATAACTCGAAAGCTCTAAAAGAGGACGACCCGCGGCTCGCTCTAAGCTCCTTTCAAAAGGTCCTCGAGCTCGAAGGCGGCGAGAAAGGCGAGTGGGGCTTCAAGGCGTTGAAACAGATGATAAAAATCCATTTCAAATTGAACAATTACGACGAAATGATGGAAAAATACAAACAGCTTCTCACCTATATAAAGAGCGCAGTGACACGCAATCACAGCGAAAAGTCGATAAATTCAATTCTAGATTATATCTCAACATCGAAAAACATGGAGCTCCTTCAGAATTTCTACGAGACCACATTGGACGCGTTGAAGGACGCGAAAAACGACCGCCTGTGGTTCAAAACGAATACCAAACTCGGCAAATTGTACTACGATCGGGAAGATTTCAACAAGCTCGCCAAAATACTCAAACAGCTTCACCAGTCTTGCAAAACGGACGACGGCGAAGACGATTTGAAAAAAGGTACCCAACTTTTGGAAATATACGCTCTCGAAATTCAAATGTACACGACGCAAAAGAACAACAAGAAATTGAAAGCGCTCTACGAGCAGTCGCTGCACATCAAATCGGCGATACCTCATCCGCTCATTATGGGCGTGATACGAGAATGCGGCGGCAAAATGCACTTGCGCGAAGGCGAATTCGAAAAAGCGCACACGGATTTTTTCGAAGCGTTCAAAAACTACGACGAATCCGGCAGCCCTCGGCGGACCACTTGTCTCAAATACCTCGTCCTCGCCAACATGTTGATGAAGAGCGGAATCAACCCTTTCGATTCGCAGGAGGCCAAACCGTACAAGAACGATCCGGAAATTCTGGCGATGACCAATCTCGTCTCCGCCTACCAAAACAACGACATCAACGAGTTCGAGCGGATCCTTCGAACCCACCGGGTTAACATAATGGACGATCCGTTCATCAAAGAGCACATCGAAGACCTTTTGAGAAACATTCGAACGCAAGTGCTCATCAAGCTCATCAAGCCGTACACGCGAATTCACATCCCTTTCATATCGCAAGAATTGAATATCGATGCCGCCGACGTGGAAAACCTGTTGGTCTCGTGTATTTTGGACAACACCGTCCGAGGAAAGATCGACCAAGTAAATCAAGTGCTCGAATTGGACAAGGAATGCAACTTCGGCTCCCGCTATACGGCCATCGACAAATGGACGAACCAGCTAACGTCGCTTCAGATAGCCATAACGAATAAAATGGCCTAAGCTTGAGCCTTTCCTCAACCGAAACGTTTTCACCGCTTAACACTATACATTTTCATTGAAGTTCGCAAAATTTCCACGTTCCGCTTAATCGACTATATGAACAGTGAACTGTTGATTTTTATTCGTTCGCTTTATTTTCCACCTGCGTTTCGAATCGATCTGTCTCGAAGTTGTGAGCTCGGAAACGTTTAAATGTTCTTTTTAACAGAATTAAATATTGGTTTTCGCTATTTTTCTGTCACCTTGCGTTTCCGTATTAGTTTTGGACCGATTGACACCCCAAAATCATTAACTTCGGAAAACTGGCTGGAGTCAGTTGTTTGAAAGTTCCAACATTGTTAAAGGATTAGTTCTTCCAAGAGAAACTTTTCCATATTTGGGTTGAGAAGGAGAAATACCAGGCGACTTGTTCTTCATTTCTTTTATTTTGCTCTGATCACTGTCGCCCCTTAGGGACTCATCATGGCTTCGTAGCTAATTTTGAACGAATCAACGATTTATTATTCTGCACAGTTTAAAGCGCTACTGCCCTCTCTTACAACTCTACAGAATAAATGAAAAATTCCACTCTTACATCTCAGTTATTGCCTAAAGGCGAACCAAAAGACTTGAAATGTCCTCTTGGAAATTCAGGGCATCGTGCTGAGGTTGATCTTGTGTCGACTGACTTTGGGAATGCGTTCGATCGGCTGTCTCATTGCCACATATTAGCAAAGCTGGAGTCCATAGGCATCTATGGGACACTACATGCTTGGTTGACCAGTTATCTGGCTGGCCGTACGTTGATCGTTCGCGTTAGGGGATCTGGGTTCTGTTGTGGGGAAGTGGGTTCTGTTTTGGGGGAGTGGGTTCTGTTGTCGGGCAGTGGGTTATGTTGTGGGGGAGTGGTTCTGTTTTGGTGGAGTGGGTTCCGTTGTCGGGGAGTGTGTCTTGTTGTGGGGGAGTGGGTTCTGTTGTTGGGAGTGGGTTATGTTGTCAGGGAGTGGGTTCTGTTGTCGGGGAGTGGGTTCTGTTGTGGGGGAGTGGGTTCTGTTGTTGGGGAGCGGGTTCTGTGACCAGCGTTATAACTGGTATGGTACCGAACGCAACATCCTTAATCAAATTTTCTTTTTTCTGCAGGAAGCAGCTGCAATTAGGAGCCTTATAATTTCTGTGTAAATCACTTTGATCCGCCTGTTCTGCAGTTCTCTTTTAAAGAAACTAGGTACAGTTAATTTTTTTTTAAATTTTATTATTCCCATTGTACGACTTGACAGAAGTGTTTATTTTATTCTACAATGCCAATCCATGTAATGTTGCTATGAATTTTTATCTCAAATGAAAATAAAGAATTTTGATTTGATCGCTCGCTTTAGGGGACAAGTCAATTTTTATTCTATTTTAATTGAATTCTTCTAATTCTAATTCTTCTTCTTCTAATTCTTGTTCTGATTCTTCTTCTAATCTAATCGAATTCTTCTATTGAATTCAATTTCTATTCTATTCTAATCGAATTCTTCTATTGAATTCAATTTCTATTCTATTCTAATTTTCTATTCAATTCAATTTCTATTCTATTCTAATTTTCTATTCAATTCAATTTCTATTCTATTCTAATTTTCTATTCAATTCAATTTCTATTCTATTCTAATTTTCTATTCAATTCAATTTCTATTATATTTTAATTGAATTCTTCTAATTCTTCTTCTTCTTCTAATTCTAATTCTTTTATTCTTCTATTCTAATAGAATTCGTCTATTGAATTCAATTTTTATTCTATAATAATTGAATACTTCTATTCTTCTAATTCTTCTTCTAATTTTAATTCTTGTTCTTGTCCTAATTCTTCTTCTTCTTCTATTCTAATTGAACTCTTCTATTGAATTCAATTTCTATTCTATTCTAATTTTCTATTCAATTTCTATTTTTAATCTATTCAAAGAATACGTGCAACTTTCTGTTATCATAGATTATCGTCATCGCTGAGATCTGTGACTGTAGGTTACTAAACGTGCTCTACTGTTATCCGTGCTGATCGTATTTTACCGGTGTTTATTTTCTAACACCACGTGCACGTCACCGCTGTGCGCTGTGCACATGCCTAATTATTTTCCATTCTTGTTTTAAGTTACTCGATCTGTTTTTCTGTCTTGCGAATAATTAATTCGAGCGAATTTAGCTCGTCTATTGTTCTAGACTAGAGCGAGTCGGCGTAAATTTATCTGTACTATCTTTCGTTTATTCTGAGAAGGTGTCGTGTGTTATCTGAAACCTTGATGGTCTTCAAAATCAAGGTTAACCTGGTCTGTGTTTGGGTTTTTTAAAAGACGTAGTTCCTTCTAAATTTTGACCATTTCAGCAAGGCGCTTCAACACGATTATACGAGGCTTTTGGTAAGTAAAAAAAAATGAATACCTACCGCAATAAATGCTGGAAATTTTGCCTAAACTTGTCGGCCTGGCTGAAAAATGAAAGGAGTGATGTTTGGGTAAAATTTTCAAAATACGCACAGCTTCTATTCCTTCAGAAATTTTTCTCGGGCGAAGTGTCGAATTTTTTAAATTCTATCTTAGGTTTCTGCTCTTGTTTCCATACGTAAAACACTTATTTCCAATAAGGTCTAAATTTTTTTTCTCTAGAAATATTCTTTAATTGAACTATAAACGAGAGTTGGTATTAATTTATTATTAAGGTTTTATAATTTAAATCGTGATCAGTGCGCTTTAGTTTTAGCAGGAGTACAATATTTAATTACAAAATATTGAATAATATATTAAAAATATTGAATATTATTGGTTTATCTATTATTATTTTAACTAAAAAAATTAAATACATAATTTTTTATTCTATTATTATTTTAATTAAAAAAATATGAATCATATAATTTTTGATCTATTATTATTTCAATAGCTGGAATATTAAATATAAATTTTTATTTTTATTATTATTTTAAGAGCTGAAATATTAAATGTATAATTGTTTATCTGTTATTATTTTAATAGCGAAAAATATTATTTCTTGTTTTAATATTCATTTTTTATTAAAATATTTATTTTTTAGTTATATAAATAATTTTATCCTGATGTACAAAATAAAATTTTATTTTTTTACTATAAACGAGATTATTAATTAGTATTATTCCGCCCGGTGGGTGAACAATATTCTTACATTGTGATCAATGCGCTTTAGTTTTTGGGCGGACTACTGTTCAGAAGTATTATTATTTTCCTCTGCATTCAATGTATACTGTCTATTATTTTACAGGAAATTATTTGACAACCGTCGAGCGATGCCACAGTACCTAATTGTCGATAACGACGCTGGGGTTGACGATGCCTGGGCAATTTTCGTTCTTCTTAAGGCCGAACCCAAGGCAAAAATTCTCGCCTTGACTTGTGTCAACGGTAATACATCTGTAGATAACGTGTGCCGGAACAATTTAAGACTTCTCGCCGAATTGAACGAAACTCAGGTACGGAGATAATCAATTTGCTATATTATTGGAATTAAAATCTTGAAACTTTTCGTCCGATTGATTCGTCATCTTTTACATTCCAGATTCCGGTGTATAAAGGTGCTGTCTCGGCCTTGGTTCCGCCTGAAAAAGATACGCACAGCAAGTTCGAGGATGATATTGAATTTTTCCACGGCAGAAACGGTTTCGGTGACGTTGAACTTCCCAAGCGAGCTGCCGAAACGCTGCCTCAACTTCAAAAAGAAAACGCTGTCAACGCTATGTATCGGCTTGTTAGAGAACATCCGGGTAAGCGGAATTTAGTCAATCAAATGCATTCTACACCTGTTTAAAAGCAAAGCTATCCTAATTAATCCTAAATAAAAACCGGTGGTGTCCATAGATCGCACGGTACTTCCATGTTTGAGTCGGTAACTGGAATAACCAATTATAAAATCAAGAAGATCCTACTAAGGGTGCAACGTTATTCTACGACTATTATTGAAAAATAAAAAAAACTTGAAAAAATTAATAAAACCGACTTCAAAAATAATTGCCTACAAAAAAAAAAAAAAAAAAAAAAAAAAAAAACTCTAAAAAGGAAAAAAGTGTCATCTTCATAGCAACTCATTCACTAATTACACATTTTAAGGTCTACTTTACTACTCGTATTGACCTGACCACTTCCTGATTGATTGGAACACCTCGCCTAATAATATGAAATTACTATTTCTCATTTTCTAAATGATTGACTTTCCTTTCACTTCTAAATCGCCTCCAGGTCGGTCACTTTTTGGAGTTACGCCTCCAAACAAGTCGATGCCTTGACAACAGATACTGAACCTCTACCTTATGAAGTAGGTTAACTAGCTATGAGACCCCAAAAATAGAAAAATGCACCAATTAGGTTGATAATGCAGGAGTGCTATATGCGAGCCTAACAATGATACAAACCGAGTTTCGTATAATTGGATACTCTCTAAGAACCTCCAGCTTAAAAAATATTGATTTTTTTCATGGCCTGTAAAAATATAAATACTCTAAACGGGGTAAAGAGGAAGTAGGGTGTGTGATCCAATCGATACGTTACAAGTTTCGTGTAATGGAGTCATTTTTAAAGCAAGTAGATCATGAATCAAACGATCACGAGTAGTGCACAAATAAAATAACTATCAAGTGATAATACAAATCAAGCCATATTCAGCCTTATTTAAAGAAACATTTCTAGTCCCACAACGTTTAAATATAATCATTTTTGCAGTATGAAAAAAATTAAAATACAGTCGAGATGCGTATAACAAGGAAGTACTGTATGTGACCCACTTGATAAGAATCAGACTTCATTCACTCGCCGTACTTAACATTTCAAGACCCTGAACGTTCAAAAATATTGATTTTTCCGGCCTGTAAAAATCAAAATACAAAATACGAGCCAGCGAAATCGTGAAAAAAGCTCATAACGTGGAGGTACGGAGTGTGACCATTATACTAAAAATCAACCATCCTCTGCTCACCATAACGAACATTTTAAGACCTCAAACGTTTAAAAATATCGACTCTTATAGCCTGTAAAAATACCAATAGAAAAAACTTGCCTGTAAAAATACAAATAGAAAAGCACTTGAACGCTTATATCTCGGAAGTACTGTGTGCTATCCATAATCCGGAAACAGCTTAGCACAATTACTGGGAAAACATTCTCTGAAAATTTCATTGAGTTTCCTTCATTTTTCACAAAGATAACTATGACGTTTTATGAAATTTTTTACCACAGACACACAGACACTTGTTCAGAAAGTGTTTCCGAGAATAGTACGGAAGGAATATTATACTGTGTAATTCAAGTAAAGTTTCCATTTTTTAAATTTTCACTAGATTCTAAACTCTAGTGGTTCATGTTGATCGCTCTCGTTTTCCCTGATTTACCTTATCCTCCTCTCTTGGGCATTTCTAACGTATTCAATTGCATCTGCGTTCCATTATTTGACTCTGAACCAATTCAATTCCAGGCGAAGTCTCGCTCGTTTGCTGCGGCCCTTTAACTAACGTAGCTCTGGCCATTCGAATGTATCCGGATTTCGTCGGGCTCGTGAAGGAAGTATTTGTAATGGGCGGTAACTACACAGGTTGGCATTATTATGATGTTTATCATATGTATGACGATTCAGAAAGAAGGTTGATTTTTTATGCTTGCGTTAATTTTATCCTGTCGTTTTCATTTCTGGGCCGGTTTCTCGAACCACTGTTGATCGCAGTGTAGCCAACCCGCTACCGAATCCGACAACGGGCCGACGGAAAGCATTTTGTTGAACCACACTCTCAAAAATAGGGTTGAAACGTCTAACACATTGATGTATCAGACTAAAAACATCGATGTTTTTCTAACATCGATGTATCAGACTAAAAACATCGATGTCTAGGCTTCGATGTTTTGGACGTTGATGTTTTGACATTGATTTTAATTTTTTATTTTATGCTTCAATGATTTTTTTTGACATCGAAGTTTTAATCCCGATTTGTTTTTTAAATTTATTTATGAAAGCCCTGTTTTTTTTTCACGGGTATAAAACATTCGTGGGGTTATTAAAACAATCCGTAAGAAAATGGTGGGAATTTTTTTTAATTGGCAACACTGGTTTCAGTTTCACCTTTTTAGTTGATACCTAAACTTTAACAGCAAAGCCTGTAATTTACTAAGAAATAAAAATATCGGTATTGTTTTTATCGATTTTGGTTCATTATTATAATGAACCATTGTAATCGTTAAAAAAAATTCAAACCCTCTTTCAAAATTTGATTTTTTACGTTTCAAGGCATGTAGAATCCGAATATCCATTAAAAAAAATTCTGTCCGTCCGCCGTACGCCGTCAACACTTTTCTGACGAAAATATAATCTTAATTCATGAAATTTTCACCAAAAACTTTTCAGAAAAAACGCTGCAAATGATTGTACAGTGGTTTATTATTCCTTCGCTTCAATATTGATTTAGAAAGACTATCCATTTGTGATAGTAATTATTTCGAACATTTCGGAACAATCCCACCGAAAAACAGATGGTAACTATAGGGGAAAACTCCGTAGCAACTATTGTAATTTTATTCAATTTTATTATTCTTAATTTCCTAATTAAAAACTAAATTTTTTGCCTAACCGTACAGCTGGAGAGAGTGTTTGACGACCATTCCAATGAGTATAGAACGATTTCTATAGCTCCAAGAACTCTCAAGTTATACCCTCATGTCAAATTTCTGAAAATCTCCCAAATTCGACACAAAAGCTGTGATAACTCGAGAACCAATGAAGCTATCGACCCCGCGATGGTCTCTTCCGATTCAGCGTTCAAAAAGCTATATACTTTGATACCACGTACACATTTTCCCGAAAAACCTTGGAAAATATGAATTTTCTCCCACTCTCCACCCCCCAAAAATACCCTCAAAATTGAGCTAGCGATTTCGCTAAAGAATTGAGCCATTGTCAGACCAAAATTGATTTTTGTTGAAAATTTCAAGAATGTAGCTCAAGCTCAAGTTTTATTGTAGTAAATGACAATCCCAGCCTTGTGAAGCTATTTACAGGACCTATTTTTTTTTTAATTTATGAAGAAGATTTTTCTTGAAGAGGCCTTGAATGGCGAAAGCGCTCGAAGTATAGTTTTTCGTTGTTAGCTGACGCCGCCGTAACGTTAATCGTGGTAAGAGAAACCGGCCCTTATTCAGACGACAGGGAAGTGCTTCTTTTGTTTTGAGACAGTAACAAAGCCCATTTTTTTTTTTTTGCAGCTACTGGTAATAAGACGAGGTGTGCCGAATTTAATTTTCACGGCGATCCAGAAGCTGCGTACATAGTTCTTTATGAAATGGAAGGGAAAATTACTATCCTTCCATGGGAAACATGTATGAGTGCGGGAGTACCTCAGGTAATATTGAAAAACACTAGTTCTCAAGTCAATTTTAGCCTTCGTGTAGGTAGAAACCTTTCAGTAGTGTAATGTAAATGAGCCCAGGTGATTTCACTCTGTCGCACATAAAAAAAGAATTTCATCCTTGCTCGCCTATAAAGATTATGAAATTTCACTTTTTAACCAGCTCCAAAAACCGGAGGTTACTGTGTGAAATGTGGGTAAAAGTGGGAATAGCCGGACAATTACTCTCACAAAATTAATGATTTTATTTCAACAAAATAAAGTTATACACGGAAATAGTTCTTCTTGGAAAAATATAAATTACAGGTAGCTGGTCGGATGAAATATATCCGGATCAGCGTTCAGAAATTCAACTTACGCTGACTTATCGTCTTAAAGTTTGTACCGTTGAATACAACTAGGAAACTGAACGATGACAACTTGATTGTTATTGGAGGCTGTCGGCACATCCTCCCGTTCCGAATCAGGCTGGTACGGCACTGATGGAGAACGGCAAGATCGGGTAAGCATCCTGCTAGGCGGTTTTGAATCGCTCTCCTTGGGCTTCGATGGTGGAAGTTTTGCCAAACCGAATCTGTTCCTTCAGTGATGACCTCCGTTTGTAGTACGGGCGACGGATTATTTAAATTATAGTTTTTTCTCCCTCCTGAAAAAAACTCTCTCGAAATCACGTTTTTTGGAATATTTATGGTTGTAGAAAAAATCACATAGGTCCATAGCATTTTTGTTAAGTTCAGCATTAATTTCAAACATGCCACTTCAAAAAGTGACTACTCTGGATTCGATTGAGAGGTGAAAAGGAAAGTCGTTCAATCGTAATAATTATTTTTTATATTATTAGGGCAGTTAGTCCTATCAATCAGTCGGGTTAATACGAGTTGTTAAAATAAATTAATAAAGTTTTACATACTTATCTTCATATGAAGTCCTTTAAATGTCTAATCGGTGATTGAATTGCTCTAAAGTTGGGACTTTTTGTCAGTTTAGGCAAATAATTTTGAAGTCGGTTTTATTTATTTTTTTTTTTTTAAATAAAGTTTTGTATTGTTTATCTAGATGTTTTCATAGAGACAATTATTTTTGTTTATCTAGGCATGGAGAGAACGTCTTGGAGAAAACTGCGGGCCTGCTGTAAGTTTTCTAAATACAATCGAAGGACCGATCATGAACCGGCAAAGACGGTTAGGTTACAAATACCTATCAGCCGATCAATTGTTGGCGGTCATTGTTATCGATCCGGGCATTGTCGAAGAAGTAATGTCTGTCCACGCTTCTGTTGAACTGGCAGGTACGCATACGAGGGGCCAAATCGTCATTGACCATCTCAACACGAATAAACACAATACGAAAATTGTGAAGAAAATCAACCTTGAGAGGTATCAGGATTTGATTTCATCTCTAGTCAGCTCCGATCGTCTTAATGGCGTTCCCTAATTATAAATACGTACGGCTCATTTTTATTTTGTACGCCTTCACCTGATGAAGCGCATTTATTGGAATAAATAGTATTACTATGTAAATAGTAATAAAGTTATTGGGTTGGTTTGCCAGCCAGTAAGTGAGGTACCTGGATGAGTCCGTCTTCTCTGGCTGATGGGTTAGTTGTGGCAAGCGCTTTCGGTGAGAAGACACCATTGTCAAGCTGTGAAAAACTTTCACTGAGGGACACTCGATCACTTGCAGAGAACGAATAATAAACGAACAACTGAACTTACAATCAGACACCATATTTAACCCACTCAAAAGACTATACGAACGAAAAGCACCAACTGACGAACTACAAAACAACCCTAGGACAAAAAGATAGAGAACATTTTAGTACATACACGTACATTTTAGGAACACTACAACACAACACACCAACATGTCATTCCATCTTTCCCAGGGTCATCTAAACATTTTTCGGGGGGGGGGGATTCTATCCTTTCACTTAGGAACACTAATGAGGGGAACCCGTCAGGGTTCCTTTTACCTTACTTTCTCCTTTCACCCTATCTTAGAAGGAGGGTCCTCGAGGCTCCCTTCACTTTCCTTTCTCTTTCCTATATATACACACAGATCGGACGATAACATTGTTGAAAACATTGTTATTAGCGTTTTTCAGTAACTTTCTTTTCACACCGAACGCAACATTGTTTGCAACAATTTTTATCAACATCGGGTGAGGAATTGTTAATAATATTGTTACGGCACTTGAAAAATGTTGATAACAATTCCTCCCCCGAAATGTCACTGGAAACATTGTTGGCAACATTTTCTGTAACATTGTTATTTTTTCCGTCAACATTGTTAGTATCATTGTTGGCGACACTGATAACAAACCAGCATTTGTGACTAACATTGTGGATAACATTGTTAGAGAACTAGACTCAAATAAAACAGACGGAAGAATTGTTGGCAACAAAAAAGTTGACGACATTGTTGCCAACAATTGTGATAACATATTTTCTATATCATCTCATTTTGTTACAAACATTATTGTTATCAACATGTTATGTTGGTCTGTAAGCACCTTTAAACATCGACGTTGAAGCTCCGATGTCCCAACCTTAGATGTTTGTTTGACCTGTAAATTCCATATTTTTGTAACAATAATTATTGGTGTAGCGAAATTGTTTCAAACTGTTAGTTGCAGTTGAACTTGTACTTAGGGCCGGTTTCCCGAACCGTTGCTAGTCATGCTGTTGGCCAACCTCAAGAAAAAGGTCGAAATTTTTGCAGAATTCTCCCCCAAGAAAAAACAAGGCCCTGAATAAAAATGTACAAGGCCCGAGTAAAAAAGTTCAACCGGTTCAGGAATGTCTAATTGACGAAAACGTAGTAAAATAATTTTTATCGTTTCACAGTTTTTTTCGTAACGAAATTTTCAAATTCCGATTTAGGACCTTGAATAAATGACCATGAAAGGGAGAACTCCATTTTCCTGCATTACTCGCGAAAGTTATATAATTGTCAAAAAGCGGCAGTTTCAATAAAACGAAAACAAAAATAAAATAATAGGCCATCATCATAATTTGATGATGGTTATAACCAAATATAATCAGTGGAATTGTTGCAATCTCTGTCTTCCATCCTTGTGAATTTTGATTCCACAATCTCAGCGTAAATAATAGAAAAAAAGTTTATTGTGGTTCGAGAAACTGGCTCTCCAGGATCCTCACTGTTTTTAACCAGTACTTGACTGATCGGTTCAAATTCGATTCTACCAACATAATCAACTTTTTGTCCGGCGATAATGTTATGAAAAATTGTACAGATTTGCAAATAAAGAAAATTATCACCTACGATGGTTTGATTCTGCTCCGCTTCGTCGAATCTTTGAAAACATCGTCATTTGAAAACCAAGTGTATAATGCGATATTGGAACCAAAGAAGTAGTCATAGTAGAGAATCAGCTTTATTTGCTCGAACTAAGGTAATCTGAAGTAACAATGAAACGATACTCGCAACGCCCAGTATCAAATTCTACTTTCTCCACAGAAAATAATAACACCGCAAGAACTGTGAAGGATATAGATAACAATATTTAGGAAACGGAGTACGAAAAGCACATAAAATAAGTTCGGAAACCACTCAACAGCTCATTAGTTTCGGCAAAATGCTTTAGCACAACTTTCAAAATTCAACGCACCGGTGTGACAAGGCGAATAATAAATTATGAAAAATTTGTTCAATACCTAGTTTCGTTATTTGAAACTTGATAGCGGAACTGACCAATCTGTTGGGCTTAGGAAGCTTTTTTCCTTATGACGCCGAGAGAAAAAAAAATCTCAAATAATTTACGTTAGGTTCACATCATGGACAAAATAGAAGTCGGTACTTAAATATTAATTGCATAATACGGTGCAGTTTTTCTACCATTATTCGGCAGATGTGACACTGATGTGCTTAAAATTGATCTAAATAAGTTTACAAGTGGCGAACGATCGTAGGAAACATTCTCATGATAACAAAGATTCAAATGACGACCTATTCCATTAAACCATTCGTTCCAATTAAATTCAGGTTTATATACTCGAGAAAAGTCTTCGGAACGCGAAAAGAAATTGTTCGCCGAAGTTACGCTTCGGTCGCCATGTAAAACAGGACGTAAGCAGCCGATGTGAGAACCCGATCCTCGGATATTGGCTGGACGAGGTTATCGTCGAAATGGAACCATTCGTTGACATCCTTATTCTTGCAGCTGGCCGTGTAATGGCCGCCTCCCATGCCACCGTAATGATTCACCACGCCGATCAAATTATACACGCTGCGCGGGCGGTCTCGCTTGATCAGATACTGGGACATGTCCAGGTTTTTTATCGGACATTCGACCATAGCGTCGATTTTGTCCCTGAGGAGACGCGTGTACGAGAATCTCTTCAGGTGAATGATGAGGATTTTCGGCAGATCCCACAGATCGAATTTCTTGGTGGCTCTTTGGTGCTTTTTGCACTGGGGACAATACCAGGCGTCGTCAGCGCCAAGCTTCTCGCAAGTGGTGAACAACGTCAGGCAATCGTCAACGCTGATCCTTTGACTTTCGCGCGACGTCTGGCGATAAGAGTAGGATTTATCTTGCGTTTGGTCGATCCGTTTCTCGATGTAAACGTCCCTTTTTAGCTCTTTGGTGAATCCTAGAATGAGAATGTTTCTACCGGAGAAAAACGAATCGGACTCTTCCTCAAGATCGAGCAGCTCCCTCAGATCGTGACTGTGTTTTCGAAAGTCGACTAACGTAGGTGCAGCGCGGGAAGTGGCATCCTTGAAATACATTCTAAACCAGACACCTTGCATAACTTTGTTCACCAGTTCGTAACAACCGTTGTCATTATCCAGCAGAACGCAACCGTTGAGAGCAGGGATGGAAAACCGCTGCAGCATTTTCTCAAGGAGCTTGATCCTCAGCTCGCTTTCGCTTATCGGCTCCCTCGGGACTACGATGAAAAAGGGAATTCCGAAGAATTGGTTGTTATCAAATCTCTCCGAATTCTCGTTGATTTCCCACAGGCAAACCGGTAAAAGCAAAGGTTTATTTTCAACCGAATCGTCGATCGGCGTCGGAATTTCGAAAACGAAGATACGATCTTGATCGAGAATGTTGTCCAAACTGTCTTCCATCGAATAGCATTTGTGGAAATGGCTATGGAACATTTCAACAACAAGAAGTGTGTTCGGATCGGCTGCGATTTGACGACCGACTACGGTACACAGGTCCAACACGATACCTTGCCGAGGAACGCTCACCTTAGTTTTGAAGATGGCTTTCGAACCGTCGAAAGGGATGCAAACGATATTGATAAATCTATCTTTCTTCTGCGGAAGAGGAAGAGACAGGTTACAAAACGGGTCGAAAGTGACTGAAAGTTTCTTGCAATCGGGGCAGACAACTCGTGATTTGAGTAGGCCATGGAACGTGTCGACTATTATTGAATCGTTGCGCTTACGATGGCGATCCCAAGCCTCTTGAGCTAGGATTTTATCCTCACGATCCGAATCATCGCCGATTTGTGTATACGGTTTCTGCTTAATCCGGTTCAAATCTTCGTGGAGCCCGTCGAGCAAAAATGTAAGCAGCTCCTGAGAGTCGTGCTGCTGGCAACCGCTAAACACAGGATTGAACCTGCCGAGCTGCACCTTGAAATGAATGGGACTTGTAGAACCGTGGTTGCCCGACCACATCGACCCGATAAGCGAACCGAAGGCGAGCGCCATCTCACCGCGCATCCCGAGCGGATTTACCTTGTTCAACTCGTCAAGATGGCGCTGAGCGAGAAAATAATCGGTGATCGGAGGACAGTTGCTCATACATTGGAGTACAGCGTTCATAAAACACGTATTCCCAAGGTTGGATAGACCGCAAACCCCCGGTTGATGAGCCGTAGCGATTCTCGATACTTTGTTAGGATTAGAGTACACGGACAGATCGTTTTCATTACTGAGAAACTTTTTGTTCGACGTCTCCTTGCCTTTTTCGTTCCAACTAGCGTTCGGGCTTTTCGCCTCAATGACGACATTGTTACCCTCTTCGACGACGCCGACGTCGGACAAAGTTTTGTTTATATCGACTAGCTCGGGCGAGGTTCCCGGAGTACTGAACCACAGCCGCGTTTCCATGTTTTTGCCTATGCAAAACTTACAACGGAGCTCGTCTTCGACGCACTTAACAACAGTTGTTCTGCTGTAGGTAAGCTCAACGGACTGTTTCATCGAGAAATCCGTGCTAGCGCGGATCTTGACAGGGTACAACTCGACGATCACGTAATTCGGCGCGATCTGGACGGCCTTGCGCGCGATAATGGACTCTTCGGAAGAAATGCCGTACCAATCGACCAAGTCGTTCCACAGCGCTTCGTGAACTAGCTCGTAATCAACGCCGTCCTCCAAGCCACGTTTTAGAGCGTTTTCGGCCGTGAGCAAACTGCTGTTATCGATCGGTCCAGGGTGAAAACTCATATTTTTACACGTTGTCGCCGTTACGCCCAAGAAATCGTTGAGCGTCCTCATCCACTTGGCATCAACAAGGTACCACGTTTCGCCAGGAACCAGCGGCCTGTCTGTTTCGATCGCAATCAACTCCTTCTGTTCGATTAATGTTGGCAACCGGTCTTCACCCATCGCGAATCGGCGCGAGCTGAATAAGATGTATCACTCGGAGATAGCACGACACGAGATTATTGTCCTCGTTCCCTAAAAATTGATTCAGCCGTTATCACCGATCGACTTTCAAATCGGCTTAGTTATTTTCAAGGTGCGCGAAACGAACCGTTATACGATGGTTACAACTTCGCTAAGGACCGTTTCAACATTTAAATAACGACAACAGAAAACCTGACACCGAACTGAAGAAGTAGAAGCGTTTCGATAAAATTTGTTCAACTCATCGCGGCACCTGATGCACTGGACCTAGGTGAATGGTGAAGTCTAAAAAGTGGGACAGACTTGGGATGGGATATCGATATCGAATGTATCGATATAAAATATCGATATTTCGTTTCCGATGTTCGATAGTTCAATATCGAAATTTCTCACAATATTATCGATTCAACAATAACGGAATTTTTCTAAATAGAGTTGAAATTTTATTCTAAAAAAAGTAAAACCATGGAGCTACGAAGGAAGTGGAGGGAGTGATATATCAGTATAAGCCAGGTTACTCCCAAGACGCCATCTACCTGTTCCTCAAATTCAAACGTCTTCATTTAATTGTTATAAAATCCTAGCTTTTTTTATGCGGAAACAAACTGAAAATCTGTATGAAAAGAAAAACATCAAATCGAAATAATCTAAAAACGAAATGGTGTTCGAACTAATTTTTGTTTGTTTGTTGTTTAAAGTAGCTCACAATTATAAATGGTATAATTATTATAATAAATTATATCATTGGAGGCATTTTGCCGAACCTTGTGGTAAAGTTTCAGAAAAATATTTCTTGCAGACAAGTTTTATGGATATTGAGTAGGTATCTAAATTCCGAAAAAATGCTCACAATTTCATTTCTAATCTTTTCAATACCTAATGTATTTTACTTTCAATAATTTTTTTCTATAAAACTTTTTGATCCAGCTAATTTTCATTGTCAATTTTCGTCTTTTTTTAAATTGTTATAATTATATTTCTAATAATTTGGATTACTCGAGAAAACCCCTTACCATTTCACTTAATATCGAACCTTCGATATCATCGAATATCGATAATTCACGCCGATGTAATATTGTAATCGATATTAGGTTGCCGACATAAGTATCGATTTTCCCTTCGATATTTCATTCCTCTGTTCGGTTGGCAGAAGAAGAATTTTGGCAAAATTCACTCGCGAAGTCGAATAAGAATGAAGTGACGGCAAAACAGCCGCCAGGAAACGAACGATTTGAAAATGAAACCGTTTCCTGGTTCGTCGCGTCGCGGCAAGAGAAATCGAGTGGTGCCACTCGATTGAAAAATTGTACAAAGATGAGGAAAATTCTCGTAATTGACGTAATTCAAAATTGACCGCAAAAGTTGGCAGTATGCTCAACCTAGCAAAATGCCTTTTCCGATAGATCGACCACTACCGATGCCATTCGAATATCAATATTTTGTATTGTCGATGTTCTAGGCGTATCGAGGATTTCGTAATTTATTCGGTTCCGTCCAAAAATTTCACTCTATACTCAGTAACAAAACCGATTTTCTAGCCTGTGAACACAAAAGTAGAAAAATGTCTACCACCGCAAGTCGGGAGAGGAACAGCGCTTAACCACAAAAACAACAATCGCGTTCCCGAGTCCGTCAAGTCAAAGAAGAGGCATTCCACAGCGAACTTATAGCGTGTATCGTGTCGCGCTATGTTGATCTGATTCAACTCGGAAATCCGTAAGAAATAGTAGATATTGATTGTAAGTTTTTCCGTAATCATGGCAGCTAGCTCATTTTTCAGCGGTAGCTTCCTCACGGCGCTGGTTCTCGTGTTCAATCTCGGCTGTACATACTCCAAGTCGCAACTGATCCGCTTGAATGAAGACAATTGGACCAAGATGCTCACCGGGGAGTGGATGGTCGAGTTGTAAGTACCTAATGATGTCCAACTCCCCCTCGAAATTCGATGTTATTTAGATATACTTCTTGTAAAGCATGAATTAATAGATAAGCACTATTCAGGTCGAGGCCAAACATTACAATGAATTATATTTTGTAGAAAGCGGGTTGCCTAAATAAATCAATGGTAACGTAGGAGTTTAGCTACGTTGCACTTCTATTATTTATTGACCATTGATATGCATTTTTTTTATGATGGCAAATAAAAATCTATCGCTGTCTTTGCCTTGTTGAAAAGAAAATGTCTGTATGCTGAAGACATGATTTTTGACTTTCAACGCCATCACGGCGAAGTCGCTCTTCCGGTTAAATCGAGTTGGTAAACTGAAAGTGAGAGTGACCAGAGATTTATAAAAATATCCATGCTCTGGACGCCTCACTCAGGCCTCAAGGATGACAGTGAAGGGCAGTTAGTGATTCGGTCAAGCTGTATGATTAGTTGAGCCATTGCCTCGTGTCCTTGGATTTACAAGTTTACCTTAAACAAGGGCTGGTATAAATTGGACCTATATATAGCCCTGACAATATTAAAGGGTCGAAAGTGCTCAGGGGTAAATAGAATTTTGGAAAACAAGTGGCCTTTTCAATATCTCATCAAAAATAATTGTAAAAGCATTCTAAAATCACTGCCAAATGCCATCTTCACAAGAAATCTATGTCCAGTGGTCTATTATACTTCTGTATACAATTAATTTTGTCATATTTTTGCAGCTACGCTCCATGGTGTCCGGCTTGTAAGCAACTGCAGCCGCAATGGGAAGAATTTTCTGCGTGGAGCAAAGATTTGGGCGTGTCTGTTGCTCAAGTAGACATTACCTCTTCGCCTGGTCTCAACGGGAGATTCATGGTTACAGCTCTTCCTACGATATTCCAGTAAGATGATTCATGTTCTATCGCAGGCTGGTGATTACAGTGGTTACATACAGAATCTAGCGCTTGTTTTACCCTAGAAACGATTAATTACTGGTAAAAACCAGTGGTGTGCATTTGACGTGCTAACCGACTTCAAAAATAGGAGCTTACTCTTGTTAACTTGCAATTTTTTTCACTGTGTTGTTCGCTGGGGTTCAGCCCTTGGAAGTGCGATCGGATACATAACAAGTTTTGTGAAATTGTGTTATTTTTAAAACAAGTAGACCCAAAAAATAACTGGTAATGTGAATTATGAGAAAGCACAGTGTGTAGCACTAATAATAAAAATAAATAGACATTCATATGACACAAAGTAACATTTCTAGTCCCCCAGCATTTAAATATAATCATTTTTGCAGTCTGGAAAAATCAAAATAATGTCAGTAGGTATGCGCATAACAAGGAAATACTGTATGTGATCCACTTGATAAGAATCAGACTTTATTCAATCGCCGTCCCAAACATTTCAAGACCTTGAGCGTTCAAATGTAATGATTTTTGCTGCCTGTAAAAATAAAAATACGTAATATATAAATAAAATAAAAATATTTATATATAAGACTATTTAGAGAGTAGAAGAGTAATTGTTTTTGAACGTTTGAGGTCTTAATATGTCGCTTGATTTTTTATATTGGGTCACACACCGTATCTCCACGTTGAGCCTTTTTCACGATTTCGGTAGTGCGTATTCTGATTTTTACTGTCCGGAAAACTCAATATATTTGAACGTTCAAGGTCTTGAAATGTTTGGGACGGCGATTGAATGATGCCCGATTTTTACCAAGCTGGTCACATGCTGTACTTCCTTGTTATTCGCATATTGACAATATTTTGATTTTTACAGACCGCAAAAATGAATATATATGAACACTGGGGACTTCAAAATTTTCTATATGACAGCTGAATATTGCTTGATTTTTAATATTGCGGTCACACACCCGACTTCCTCGCAATTCACATTTTCTTGTTTGAACGTGCTACATCCTATTTGGAGTGACTGTAATAATTTTTTTTAAAGGATCTTACAACATTTTATCAAAGCAATAGTATGAAACATTATCATATTACAACTTTACTCGATTTTATTACAATATTACGCACACAACTAATGAATTTAACTGAACTCATAGAGCTGGGGAATTGCAACACATGAGAACAATTTTATCACTAAATAGGATATTGACCAATAGATTTGTTCAAGGTCGTTAAAAGAAAAACCCTCGTTGACAATCATGCAACGCGCCCTAATTGATGTCAGCATAAACCTAAATAATTTATGGAATTCATCACCAAGTATATTGTTATCGCGGTCCTAAAACAAACCTGTTTTGAATATTGCAGAGCTTGAAATTGTTTACGATGTTGTGTTGCAGCGTCATCAATGGTGAATTTCGACAGTACAAAGGCTCGCGAGATCGAGAGGCGTTCATGTCCTTCGTGGAGGAGAAAAAATGGGAAAAGATAGAGTTGATCCCGTCCTGGAAACATCCGTCGTCTGTTCAAATGTCCATAGTTTCTTATTTCTTCAAACTATCCCACGGACTCAGGGTTAGTTGCAAATTTGTTCAAGGTCGTTTGCCTGAAAAAAATCTTGTCGCACATTTTGCTCAAAATTGTTTGCTTACTAATCGATCGATCATAAATTTGCCGCAGGTAGTGCACAACAAGCTGATGGAAGAGTACGGTCTTCCAAGTTGGGGGTCGTATCTCATTTTCTCCATCGTCACCATAATCGTCGGTGCCTTCTTGGGACTGGTAAGTGGAATTATATCGTTTACTTAACCTGTCATAAAAATTTGAAAATCACCCTCAGTTTGACTTGCCGGTCTCTACTTAATTATATAATTTATAATCCTCGCTATATTTTTCAGATGTTCATCTGCTGTATTGACTACGTTTACCCACCAAAAGTAGGTGCTCCTGAACTCGACAATGACGCACTCGCCGGCGGAGATGACATACAAGATTCGGTAGGTGGACGTTTGGTAATCATTTTAATCGGAAGTCTCTGCTGTATTCTTCATCAGTTCTTAACCTGTGCGGCCATGCTATTTTTAACCGTACAATCAAAAAAATCGCTCAAGAAAAGCGACAACAGCGGTTGATGAGTTAATTTATTTATTTTCTTCTTTTCCTTGTTGTCGCATTTTTTGATGTGTGAGGACGAGAAAAACCAGTCGAGTCATTCTTCATTCTCCGATTCTTTATTTGCTGGCCGAGCAATTTTGCCCGTTCGAGCATCCTCAGGTGAAGCCATAGGGCTTTCACCGCGAGGAGTGCCAACTGTTCTAGGGAAAGTTTCCCTCTTAATATCCCACGGTAGGGATTTTACCGTACAGCCCCAACCATCATTCACGGCCAAAGTTTTCGAGCTGGAAGGTTTCGAACCTGTCACCTTTGAAATAAGAAGCCACAACGCGATTGACAATTATGCTATCGTATTCCAATTGAATGCAATGGTTTAATTCAATTGAATTAATAATATGAAAACAAACAAAAAAAATATACGACAAAAATACGAGATGTTTGTTTAAATTATTGATGAATCAGAATGTTTTCCACATGATCGCAGCTTCCGTAAGAAATTTTAGAATTGTTTGAAAATCCACCTATTAAATATGATGATAGCATTTATAAAGCTATAAAAATTCTAACGATATAAAAATTCTTGTTGAAATGTTTGTCGACGCTCTCTTCTTGAAGTTGATGCTATCCTCTTCGGAAATTGATATTGTAATTAATTGTGATTGAACTCTTTCATCGCATCAACCTCTCCCTATTTATCCTAAATTCCTCGCTATCCTCCTTTCATTTTTTCATTCCTTGTTCATTATTTATCCTCTTATTTTTTCAAATCAACCTCTTCCTATTATACTTGGATAGTCTTACATTTTTAAATAAACAACCGCAAGTTCTCTGTACGAATTCTCAACAGTTTTGGGGCAGAGTTGACTTTCAGATTTACGACTTTCGATTTCTTTTTTAGGATGACGATCTTCCTGAAGAAGAAGGCGAAGAAGCGACTGAAGAAGTTGGCCCCGGGTCTGCGGGCGTCGTTCGCAAACGAAAACCCCGCAAAGACGACTGAACTGTTGCCTCTGCTGTTCATTCAACATTCCCGCTTGTAATTCAACTTTTATTACAAAATTGTATTACTAATAACATGAAATGATTCGATGTTCATATGAATTGTTAATAATTCTTGCATGATGCTGTTGATACGTTTTTTGTAATTTTCATTCCGTCTGTTCTTTTGAAATTCTTCACAGGTACTTTACCTCTTCTTGTAAGTCATAACACCAAATAACATTGAGACAACGCTTAAAAATGTCGCTTCGAGACGGTGAGCAACTGATATTTAGATTTTAAGGATTTTTCTAAAAGAAACTCGAGAATCCGCAAGGCGAGCTGTCGGTAAATTTATTTAACCCAACTAACTCCATCAACTGTTTGTCAGCGTTCGACCTACGCGTTTCCCGAAATAAAATTAATTTTCTGTACAATTTTTGTATAGAAAGATGGGAGAACCTTATGCCCTTGATCACAGCCTGTTATAGTGTTTTACTGCCAATCGGGTTTTCAAACTCGATTTTTTTTTACGTTGAGCTTGTTATTTTGAGAACCGGTTTCGCCAACAGTTTTGCCTTTTAAGACGGGCTATAAAAATTGAAAACAACCTCAAATTATAATTAGCCCGATCGCTTCCTTGAATTATGAAAAATGCAATTGTATTCGCGTACTGGAACTGGACGACTGATAATGATAATGCTATAAATTTTGAGAACCGTTCGACCAGTGTTGCCAGGTCTCAAGTGGAGATTTGGGAGAAAACTTGACTAGAAAAGGGGAAAACTGGGTGTTTTTTAAACAAAAAAAGGGGATAAATATACAGGGCCCTGTATTCCTATTTTTTAAAATCCTCTTATTCATTTCACCTTTAGATATCACCATGATATAGTGTAAATGTGGACTTCAAATATATAATAAAACATTTTTGTTCCTCCAAAAAGCTAATTTACCATACTGATCGCGCGAATGCGAATAAAATCAGAACCATGATAAAAACTGAAAAAACATACTTGAAAACAGTTATTATATTCTTGCAGTTTTTATGCTCACATGGTAAAAAAAGTTGCCATTCTTGTGTAGGCAAAGCAGGTTACATTTATTCGGCTATCAAGAGAAGTTGGATTACTTGAATTGCATACGTCGAAATTATTGCTCAACTTTGCTCTACATTTTACAAGAAAAAAAGGCGAATAAAATAAGAGATTGGCGGAGGATTTAGGGGAAATATTTTGTCTTGGTATTAGGGGAGTTTCCCCACAAAAAGGGGAAACTTGGCAACACTGCGTTCGACTTGTAGGTCATCTTAAAGTTCACGTTAATTCGAGAGCTATTCTGAATAGTTCCAACAGCATTTTCTCCAAGGCTTTGCGTGCATTCTATTCCGTCCTTGTAAAAAGCTGTCTTAGGTATAATTATGTGAATGTTATCCGATTTTAAAATTATTATTGAAGCGATACTGGTGATACATTTGATGATGCCATGGTTGAAAAATGTTTCCCTACATTGTCCCGAGCTCCGACACGAAATATATTCATCGGAATACCATTTCATCCGAATATAGAGTTGGAAGAGCTTGCTTTTTTATCCCCTTCCATCTTGGACACTAGGGAGGCAAATCAATAATCGATTTTCTATGCAAATCGATTTTTTAAAGATGATATTAGATTTTTTTACCATCGATTTTCAACAACCGATTTTTAACAATTATCGGTTGTTTATAAAATCGAGTTTTTGGACGTCAGACGAGCTTTCGCTTTACTTGAAGGCCTCAGCTGAGTGTAACCCGAAGAAATCCCTTCACGCTGGGTTAACATGAAACCAGCATTTTTCAAAAATTGGTACTTGGCTTCTGTTTCAACGTCCGTTCCGAGTGAGCGATTGTTTTCGAAGGCAGGTCTCATAATTACTCATGAACAGGTTGAAGGGTGCCACGCTCTCAAAATTATTTTGCCACAACAACCTAACCAAAGTTCTCTGCAAGTTTCAGATTTTTCCCGCGCTTTAAAGTCGGTTTGAAAAATAACGGAACGGAAATTTCGGTGGCGCCCTCGTATTCCGCTGAAGAAAATTGCGCAGCACTCTTTTGTCAAAAAAGCTACCGTACGATTGGACTGTAAAAATGTCCCTCTTTGCAGCAAAATACCCAAAATGAGAAATGTATTTATTTTCCAATTTCCATTTCGTCCAGAAAAACATGTATTCGTCTTATTAACATTGGAAAATCGTCTCGTCGAATTCGAACTGCATTTAACTACTAAAGAGCGAACTTTTCCATTATACGAAGCTGATTAATTGTGAACGCGAGGCACTAATGTCGATTCTCGTCAGCAGGTTGCGATCTGAATCTTCATCGGCGATTAATTTGTAACGAACATTCGACAATTTTTGTACAAAGATCGATTTTGACATTAAATTGTTGTAACTAACAGGTTTTTTTTCTGTTCAACCAAAAAAAAAAAGTATAAAGTGAAGAAAATGAAAGTATAAAGTGGAGTGATACAAAACGTCAACATAGAACACTGCTGAGCGAAAAAGATTTTTTTTACCGAGTATCTCGTCTAGCGCAGATGAGTTGTTCAGAAGAAATTGAAGAAATCGTTCAGTGGCTTGTCGACGTCCGATTGGTTGACTTTGGCGAAACTGAAGAAGTCCGCACCTGGAAGACGAAAAAATAATGTATTTTTCGCTGTGATTAATCGAGTAAAAAAATGCGTTCGATGAATTTTTCCAACGTGCGTTCACTACGAATGAAACAAATCATGAATTTGGTCATGAATTTTTTGGCGTAATGGTGGCGACTTGGCGGAATTCAGTCTTGGGGAATCGTTAACGAGAGAATTTGTTAAAGGTTATATTTAGGTTCAATCAGGTAAGTGTTCTTCATTGTGAAACGGGAAATTTTGTTATTCAGGTGAGACATTTGCTATATTCACAGGTCACACTGTACATTCCACTCGGCTTTGAACCGTTTACTCATCATTATATAGGTTACTATGTTCGAGACTTGTTACAAACCATTAGGGATACTTACCGATCCAAGCTGTCCCTGTTCCAAACTGTTCCAGTTCCGGGTCTGGAACGGTTCCATATTACCGATCTAGTTCCATATTTTGCTATCTAACAAACCCACAGAGTAAAATGTAACTAGTACTTCCCTTCCTAGGAACGAGTTAACACTTGAAGTCGTTGCTTTTTGGTTTATTATTAAATAATAAACCATCGTAATCGCCCAAGAAAAAAATGTTTTAACCCCCCTCAAAATATGATGTTTTACGTTTCGAGGCATATAGAATCCGAAAGCTATAAAAACTGTAAGTAGGAAATTTCCCAGTCCGGCAATCCGATCAGAGTCTCGATTTCAAGATGATCACAATTTTTTTCATTCACCCGTAATTTACTTTTATAAAAATGGAAATAAAACTAACCAAAATACTATTTTAGACGCGTTTGAAGTACTGCCTACCTCCTGGATCAAAAATGTAGCTGGATCGGTAATGGAACTGGATCGAGAACGTAACTGGATCGGGAACAGAACTGGATCAATAATGGAACTGGATCGAGAACGTATCTGGATCAGGAACATAACCGGATCGGGAACGTAACTGGATCGAGAATGTAACTGGATCAATAATGGAACTGGATTGAGAATGTAACTGGATCGGAAATGATGGAGCAGTTGGAGCTGTTCCGGAACGTTCCACCTTGAGATTAGGTTCCACGTTCCGATCCGACAGTATCGGCACATCCCTACAAACCATAATTATTCTGTTCCATAAAAAGAATAAAATTGAAATACGTTACAAAACTGATGTTCATACCAGTATCCACAGTCGGAACAGAAGATCCAGCTAAGGGCTGCGATAGCACGCCGCCGCCAAAAATATCGCCAAAACAAGCGTCGAAAACATCGTTGACCTGTACGAAATAAGTGAAATACTTGAACCCCTGTAGCGATTTGACTATGAATGAGCACTCTTGCTACTTGGAAAAACTTGACATCTACCGAACCCCGGCAGGCGGTTAATTAAACCATGCCGTATAATGTTTATTGATGTTTAATTTTGTAATGTTTATATTCTGTCATATATTTCCCTAAATAAACGTTTTTCTTCTTCTTCTTCTAGTATTCCGTATGAGTAGTCAGTATATTCGCAATTTTTTTTATTTTCAAGGAGTTTTTCCACGCTATCAATTTACCTGGCTGTAAGAGGCGACCTCGGAAGGTGCTTTTGGCGTTGTAGTTGGAATGACAGGTGAATTCTCTCCTTTGGAGTGTTTTGGTGCTGTATCATTTTGATTCGCGTGGGTTTGATTTTTTTCCGAGGACGTCGAAGAAATTTGTGGACCAACTACATCAGGATCGACTGCGAATCAAAGTAGAGTTGATTGATGGTTAGAAACTAATTGAATTCTAAGTATGAGCAATTTTACGTAGATGGGATTTTATCTATAAGAACAAACGGCCTTTCATGAGAAACTTCAATTATGTTCAAAAGTTGGCAGAAATGAACATGGAAACGGTCTTGGAAGCAGTGAAGAACGAAATAACCAGAACTATTTTTGTAGAGGGGTTGTGAGGGGGAGAAAAACGATGCGACTTATTCTCCAGATTTTTAATTGCTGGCCGAGCACTTTCGCCCATTCGGGCATCCTCAGGGCGACGTGGAACCATGAGGATGCCCGAATGGGCGAAAGTGCTCGGCCAGCCATTAAAAATCTGGCGAATAAGTCGCCTGGTTTTTCTCCCCCTCACAACCCCCCTACAACAAATGCGACGACAACCAAGCGAAGAACTATTTTTGCTCTAGAATTTAATTTTCCTTTAACATTTCTGCTCTCGACTTACCGTTTTTAGATCCGTTTGCTTGGAAAGAGACTTTCTTGAACTTCCTGCTCGAGTGGCCCAGCTGCTCTTGCTTATTAGGAAGTCTCGCAGGTTTCAACTGTTGATTCGGTTTCGTTGGGAGTATTGAAGTTGGAACAACTTTCGGTATCTTCGCCTCAGAGCAACCGCTTGCGTCCGAATCGCTCGACTCGACAGTGTTCGACACAGGCAATAAACGGTTCTCAATTTCGTCCGACCGACCGTTCAGAATTTCAGATTCAAAATTTTCTTGACGGGCGCCTCGACTCGGTTCATATACTTCGTGAGGTGGAGATGGGAGCGACTGAAAATGCCGACTTTATTTTAGACAATATCAGAGTAAGTCTTGAAATCAAATCACATTGATAGCTATATTATTATTAATTTTTGTTATATCTCCAAGAACTCTCGAGTTGTACCCTCATGCCGAATTTCTGAAAAGCTGCGATAACTCGAGAACCGATAAAGCTATCGACCTCGCGATGGTCTAATTCAATTCAGCGTCGAACAATCTATTGAAATTGATACTAAATACACCTTTTTTCTGAAAAAATGTTGGAAAATATGATTTTTCTCCCCCCTAAAATACCCCAAAAATCCTCAAACATTCAACATCTCAAACTTCTAAAAATATTGACTCTTGAAGCCGGTAAAAATTGAAATAGAAAAAAACTTAAAACCCTTATACGGTAAGTATTGTGTGTTATCCGGAAACGGTTGATTTCCCACAATCATTAGGACAACATTCTCTGAAAATTTCATTGAGTTTCATTCAGTTTTCACGAAGATATGAACATATGTCATTTTCTGACCACAGAGAGACAGACACATGTTCAGAAAGGGTTATGAGCATAGTAATACAAACATTTCTTCCAAATCCAACTCTGTTCCGAATTCGACTTTTCCGACGATACAATACTTCCATTTACAACGTGAAACATGGAAGTAATTAGTGGACAAATTCGTCTTCTCCTATCCTTGTCACAGTAGCAACTTACTGGAGAATTATTACGCTTTGAGCCAGATAGAGGTGATTTCTCAGTTCGAGAGGGTACAACTTCACCTGGATCAGAGCTAGAATTTGCACTTGTCTTGTTTTTCGGGCTGATGTCGGGAATTGATGCGATTTTCTTTAAAAAAAAAAAAAAAAAAAAAAAAAAAAAATTAGACCAGTTGACATTCTTAGAATGGAGTATAAATTTCAAATGTCGGGAGTGATTGTGGAGATTAACCTGTATTTCAGCAGGTTGAGGTGGTGAAAATGGTTTCATGCCAAGTGAAGGAGGAGGCTTTAGAATAGCTCTCAAGGATTGAGTGTGTTTAGCAACGGCATGAGTCGGACTCTGTTCAGTCTGCTTTTTAGATGCTGCTAACGTTGAAGCTTTATCCAGTTCATTCTGTTTTTCCTCTCGCTCCAAGGATTTCGTCCCAGTCTGGGTTGGCACATCTGTGCTAACAACCTCCATCTTTCTGAGATGCAAATTAAATAATATTTTTGTACAAAATCGACCTTACAATGGAGTTTATACATGGGCCGTGATGCATGAAAACACAAAATCAACTAACGAATGGTGGAATTCTCATTCTTAGTTCCCCATCTCTCTTTCGTTCAGTGTGCCAAGTCAGGGGATTTCTCCCTGGATCTGGGGGGGTTTTTTGATTGGGGATTGGGGTAAATTTAGGTAAGGAAATATCTATTTATAAAAAAAAATTTTTTTTTAGAGGTTTTCTCAAGAAATTAATGTTCTCTTCATCGCAGGTATTTCTGTTTCATAGTTTCAGAAGTCAATTGGTCCATCAGCCTAAGCAGTATAGCTGCCGCAGAAGATACCCAGGACAGATTAAGAGGGGAACAGTTTCAATCAAATTGGATAGCTTATGGAGTGAAACATCGAGTCTAATTTACATTTCACTGGATAGTGTGAAGACTTTGCAAGGTTGGGCGTTTTTTAGAGGAGTTGTCTACTCGATTTAGGAAAATTTCCAGAAAGGCACTGGGCAACACTGCTTTGGTTACCTATTTATTACCTATATGTGAGTTCCAGTCCCAGCTAAAGTCCCAAGGAGTATCATAGTATCTCGTTGTGTCGTTCCAACAAGACCATGGTTCGACTCTTCCACACTTCATTCAAGTGTAGACAGCACAAGATGATTGCTTTTCACCCATCCCCCAACAAAAGCGATCAAAAACCACAAACAATTTTTCATGGAATAATAAAATCTACATTCCGCTCTCCAAGCGTCTAACATGCCAATTGCGGCTGGCTATTGATGATTACTCTCTCAAGAACGTTTTCTGCGCCACTTCTACTATATTTACTTAATAATATTAAATAAATAATAATAATGGTTATATTAATATATACTATATTAAATTAGTATAAATGTTGAATACATTTAACATAATATATTAACTAATTATTAAATAATTATTATAAATAAATATTTACTTAAATTTTATTTTCCATTTTATTCTGTTTGCTACTGCCCAGTATTTCGCTCTATAGGATGAATTTTTTTTTAAATTTTTTGTTGAAACGATCAGGCAAGACGATTAGTTACTATTGATGCTGCAATGACACAATTTATGTGCCGATAGTGCCCCTTTTTCTTTCAGTTAAGCTGTAATGTCAACATTTCTCTCTTTTTAACTGTTGTTAACTGAAAAAAGTGTAAGTCTGAATCCTGGAAACTATTGGGATGTAATTTTTCATTATGTTTTGACCAACTTTTGTGAAATCTTTGTAATGACACAATCCTGGGAAAAAATCCCACTTCTGGGCCTTGCGCGGGTTTTTGATGCTGAACCATCTTATTTGCCCAAGGTGGCCCTTGAAAAATCGCCATTGTAATAGGAAGCTATGAGATATAGTCAAGTATCTAGTCTAACTGCCCAACTTTGCCTTTGAAGACCACATGATCCTGGACAGACTTAAATCCAGATTATTTGCACTACTGGGCAAAACGTTAAAAATCGACAAATGTAAACAAAACGTACTCGTGAAGTTCAGAATGGCGAGGAGAGGCAACAGTTTCATTTGCCATCTGTCCCAAGGAGAAATCAGCTTCGTCCAGTTGAGCTGGTTTAGCCACAACGGTCGGTGCTATATAAACACTTAGGCCTTTTCCTTTAATCGACCATGGTTGCAGCTAAAAAAAATATACAGGGTGCGGCATAAAGGATGGACGTTTTGAAATGGCTAGTACTCCTTCCCTACTACGCCGACATATGAGAGGAAGGTGCCTCTCAATTCGTGAGGTCCAAGCATTTTTTTTTTGGTGAAACCATGGAGCCGTGGACTGTTGAGCACCGCGTTTCGCTTATGATAGTTCTGTCAGAAATAACGAATTGACGTTATTGGGCTGCTGAAAATCCGCGATGTGGGGGGATTCAAATTCGCTACCGCTACCTTCTCGACAGGTTCGGTTGATACGCACAGCGCCACCTCCCTGCTAGGTCGGCCCGTTTGCAACCATTAGCTTCTGAGCTTGGCCAAGTTCGCAATTATTCTTGCGAAAGAACTTCCTCGGAGGAAGTCTCGATAAATCCTTGAATTTAAAGCGTTTGGTAGTTAGCTCGGTTCCCTCGTTTTCAACAGGGCCCAACCGACAGCTACCAAACGTGGTCAGTTGCAGCGCCCGCACGCGACAATTACACGAAAGACCTCTGCACAGCCCAAAAGTGACAGTTCGGTGCGCTGTATCCCAAACTTGCGTCATCGGCCCTTATTTCTTCGAAGACGTTAATGGAAACGCTGTTACCGTCAACTCGGAACGAGAGTTTTTGCAAACTTCCAAGAACGCCTCCAGCAATGCATCACCAACAATGGACACCGCTTGAATGACGTGATTTTCCACGCTTAACTTTCGAAAATGCTATTCAATAACAAAGTCGAATCTAAATAAATTTGCTCCTTTGGTTTTCGTTGCATTTGTTGTAGTAGAGGGGTTGTGAGGGGGAGAAAAACCAGGCGACTTATTCTCCAGATCTTTGATGGCTGGCCCAGCACTTTTGCCCATTCGGCTGTGGACCTCATGGTTCCACGTCGCCCTGAAGATGCCCGAATGGGCGAAAGTGCTCGGCCTGCCATTAAAGATCTGGAGAATAAGTCGCCTGGTATTTCTTCCCCTCACAACCCCTCTACTAAATAAATTTGTTTTACAATAAAACTTGCTGATTTTATGATTTTTTAAAAATCGTCCGTCCTTTATGCCGCACCCTGTATTTGCCAAAATTATTACGAGGCAAGTATTCACTTCACAGCACTAATGGTAATCTAGAAAAAATTAATACTCACCACAGTATTCTCAGAGACTTTTTGCAATTTACGAAATCCGACTAGTTCTCTAAGTGAAGGCGCTTCTTTGGCGGGCTGGAAAATAGTAAATCGATTATTCTTTTCCTTATTGTCCCATTTCTTGATGTCCAGGAGGAGTGAGGGGGAGAAAACTCAGGCGACCTATTCTCCGATTCTTTATTGGCTGGCCGAGAGCTTTCGGGCATCTTCAGGGCGACGTGGGTCCACAGCCGGGCCAGCCAATAAAGAATCGGAGAATGAGTCCCCTGGTTTCCCCCCTCACAACCCCCGTAAATCGATTAGGTAAAACATGAGATGGAAAATAATAAAAATGACGTTTAGTGCTGAAATTGTGTCATCTTACTCACTTGATTTTGTGGAAGAGAGTGACGGCTCTCTCCTGAGCCGGCTGCAATGGAAAATGGAATGAGTTTATTCAAATGTTGGAGAAGACAGTCGCCATGCGTAAAATAAATTACACCAATAATTCCCTCAAAAGCTTGATCTATGTTCGTAATGGTGAGAAAAGCAGCTGGACTTGAAAAGTAATGACCTGACATACCGACAATGTCGTGGATGATATTCCGAGTTTTGGCAGCAATTTTTCCGGTTAGTTCCTCCTTTCTTCTCTCCAAAAAAGTGACCGTTTCCTGAGCAGCCCTAGAAGAGTAAAATCGTAGCATCGGTCCAGGATAGAAGACGAAGAGATTGTCACAAATCGATGGCTACAGGACAACATGTGTTATGAAAATTTGGCTGGTTTTCAGGAGAGAAAAAACGTTTTAAAAATAATGGTGCAATTAGTGTTATGAAGAGTGCAGAAATGGGCAACCTGTGATATCATGCTTTGGAATCTAGATAGGGGCTCAATTCTGGAAAACACCTTGATAACACTTGTTGCCGACAAGAATGGTATAACACTCATGTTGTTTAAGCGGGAATAACTCATTCCCAGCGCTACCAACAAAAAAACTGAGGCCACCGCGAGACTCGGCTTAAAATTCTGAATAAAAATCATCCAAAACCTCAAAACCCATTTTTTTCATATCACATGTTGTCCTGTAGCCATAGAAATTCCACTGATTTTGAATGAGTTATATTGTTACAATATGGGGCGAAATGGGGGTTCCACAATATCAGCGCAAGTGATTTAATTTTTTTTAAAAAAAAGAGAAAAAAATTACTAAACTTACTTTATCGATGAACTAATATGGCTTCCCTTTAGCGAGACAGTTTTCCATTCGACCATCAATTTTGCCAACTTTATTATCTCAACGTTGCGTCGTTTGTCTAAATATGGAACATTCAATTCAGTGTTCAGTCAGACTTATTTCAGCGCAAAGAAGAAAATTTGCAAAACAATAATACTTACAATCAATTTGCGACATGAGCTTATTTCTTGCGATTACGTCTTTCAACAATTGTTCAAATCTTGCGGAAAAAATTCTTCTTATTTGAATTTCGATCAACCTTTTGTTTTTCTCTTTGACCCACGGAAGTTCTGCGTAAGAGTCCTGTCGGAAAAAAATTGCGGTCATTTTCCTACGTTTGGCGAATATTGAATGAAATTATTGTTTGCATTAAGACACAAATTGTCGGGGAGTTCACCTTGAGTTGCTTCATCAAGCCGATGTACTTTTTAATGTTTTGATTGCAGTTGGACATCTTCTCAGAATCGGACAACCTAAGGGCTCGCAGATTTTCGTTAAGAGAGGATTCAAATTCTCCGTCCCTTTTGATGTTCAGCCTCGTGCTGAAATATTAATGAAAGTTGGTTTTATCATCATATAGAGGGATAAAACAGGCTCAACAGCACCAGTGGCAGGCCTGCCATAACCTGCTGTATGTCAGATTCTTTCTGGTTGTGCCCAGGCGGGGAGCGTGAGCCCATAACAACTGTGCGATAATCTATTTTCAGTACAGTCAATGGCTTCTTGCTGTACAGCAAGTCTTCCAGCCACTCCCGGGTTTAGCAATGACCTTGTCATGCCCAGGCTGGTCAACGTGGAGGATCCGGAATTTTATTGGGCTCTTATGTGCGGGGGTTACTCTCATCATGATATCGCACCTCTCGATTTCAGTGCTCTTCCAATTAATTATGCTCCGTGATCCTGAGTTCGAAGAGGCATCGTGCCTCAGCTCATCGGGTGTGATGCTCCAGATTGATGCTTTTACCACCACAACCGGGTTTGTTTGCTTTCAAGATGCTTTTTGTCATTCATAATTTACATATAACTGGTCATCATGAAGTATGCACATTGTTCTTCGTGCTCGTAATGCTGTCTCTGCAGAATGGAACTGTGCTGTTTAATTTTTCCAGGTAAGTACATATTGTGCATAATTAATTTTCTTTTCAGCGTTGGTAGGATGGGCTCAAATACAGAAGGTTCCCTCCATTTCAAGTCTCAATACTCAGTGCTGCCCTTTCATCTATTATGGGCAATGACCACTCTCCCCTCTTACACTCCAGGCTTTTGCGAATTCCCCGAATTTCACAAATACTTCAACCGATTCCGGGGTGCGACACATGGGTTCCTGGTAACAGTCCGTGCCAAGGATAATTCTTCATTTTTCCGTGTACATTATACAATCCCCGACTACATGTTCGGCAGACTCCTCAGTATGACCACAAGCGATGACATTTCGCTTGAAGAAATTTAGCTCGCCATTAAAATTCCCATGGCCGCCAATCAATTGGGTTTCCAGGTAAGCCAGAGTGGTCCGGCTGCTCTTCATCCTTCGTCTGACATCCGGGAAGAAGTGCGCGGTAAGCGTGCCAGTATTTCTGCCAGTCCACCTCTCCTGTCAGGTCCCCAGGACCCACTCGTCGATTGCAGCTATCTTCTCTTCAGTTGTGTCTCCTTCGGCCATTGCTTCCTGCTGTCCAGGATGCACCTCCCCCCAGGTCCGATCAGGCCATCTCAGCCACCCCACTGCAACTCGTGCTTCAAGCACTAAATCCAGGGTGGGACACCGGCAATAACCTGTAGCGCTGCTGTTGCCATTGTGCGGTAAGCCCTTGTCAGTGGGATAAGCGCTGCTCGCTGCAGACGCTGAGCCGATTCTCTAACCTCTTTTGAGGGTCTCCTCCACCAGACTCCGGCAGTATACAGGATGGTTGGTAAGAAGACCGTCTGGTAATAGTTATAAACGCGTCCAAAATCCAGTCCCCAGTGGGCACCACCGAGCCCTCACATCATCCCGGCAACCCTGCAGACTTTCGTCATAACATATTCAAATGTGGCTCAAAGCCTTCATAAGCAGATCGATTGAGGTCCTTTGGAGAGGCAGGGGGCTTTTCGAATCCATGGCGTGATTTGGAGTTCCCAGAGACCTTGATAAAGGTCGAAACTTCAAATCAGACGTTTTCAGCGGAGTTAAAAGAGTCATGTGTGTGCACAAGACAAGGAAACACCGCAGAGATTTTAGAAAATAGTCCTAAGAAACGTCAATGGGCCATGGTACTTTTGAAATGAACGTTCCTCCCACGAACTTCAAATTGAAGCCGTGAAGCGGCAAGCCGTCCGTCTTCTTGGCACAAGTGATATCACCAGAAGACTAAAACGCACAAAACCTCTCAAGCTTGCCGAGTAGTGAAGGCGGTGTATTAATAACCAACAAAACTGTAAAGTGACAAAGTTCTAAACAATACTATTAATAAGTTATTTACTTGGAGGAATAAAATTTTTGAAAAAAAAATTAAATTATCCACATAAATGTCATTATTCAATTCATCAACTGGCCAATTAGCCTCAGGAGGCTCATCCATATCCATAGAAATCCATGTTTGAGCTAAATAACCATCATCAATTTTTTCTCGCATTGTTTCCGTTTTCTGGACTGAACTTGAAGCAAACATAAAAAAAAGGCATAACTTTTTTGAAAAAATTTCTGACCCAATAAGGGTAAATAGTTGTATTGCAATGCGAATGAAAATTTAACCAACTTATTCAAGCTGCAAACTAGCGATCGTTCCTGCTGCGCGATCGAATCGATTTGCACTTTCAAGCTGGCGACTTGCGTTAAATTGCTGGTTTTTTCAACCAGTAACTGTTTGAGCTCGTCGTTTAAACCTGAAAAATAGAATATCTATAAATAGAATAATCGTACAAAATAATGCGCGTTGCAATGCCCAGGCGAATTCTCACATTGCATATTAGAGTTGAGCGCTTTCATTTCTTCGTCCATTCTTGAAAATTCTTCGGCCATCTTGCAATATACGAAACGCAACGATGCGACGTCAGCTCCATTCGTATCGTCGGAACAGACTGAAAACAGTGGTGTGCATAGATCACACAGAAATTCCATGTTTGAAAAATAACCGATTACAAAATCAAAAAGCTTGTACTAAGGGCGCAACATTATTTTTCTACAACTGTGATTGTAAAACTAGTTAGGAGAACCCAATAGAAATACGCTCGAATTAGGTTAATAATGCAGAAGCGCAGTAAATGAGCCTAACAATACAAGTTTTGTAAAATGGGATAATGTTTTTAGAAAGTGTCAAAGTTTTTGATTTTTCTGCGGTCGGTAAAAATCGGAACAGCGAAAAAACGGCATACGGCGGAAGTATTGTGTGTGATCCAATCAATATAAAAATAATTCCTGTGAAACGGAGTCATTTTTATAGCAAGGAGACCCAAATGTACAATAGTGCACAAATAATATAACTGAAAATGCGAATTACAAGTCCTATAATAAGAATAATAAGAATCCTATAATAAGAATCAAGCGATATTGAGCTGTCGTAATATAGAAAATTTTAAAGTCCCCAGAATTCAAATATATTCATTGCTGTCTGTAAAAATCAAAATATTGTTTATATGCTAATAACGCGGAAGTAACGTTTGTGACTTGATAAAAACCAGACTCCATTCAATCGCCGTCCCAAACATTTCAAAACTACGAACGTTCAAATACATTGATTTTTCCGGCCTGTAAAAATCTAAATACAAAATACGCTCTACCGAAATCATTAAAAAAGCTCATAACATGGAGATACGGTGTGTGACCCAATATCAAAAACATCATGCGTCATCAATAAACATTTCAAGACCTCAAACGCTTAAAAATAATTATTTACTCTTATAGCCAGTGAAAATCGAATCAGAAAAAACTTTGAACGCTTATATCTCGGAAGTACTGTGCGTTATCTAAAATCCGGCAACGGCTAATTTTGCACAATCACTAGAACAACATTCTGTAAATGTCATTGAGTTTCATTAATTTTTACATTCTCTAAAATGTCATCGAGTTTCAGTAATTTTTACATTCTCTAAAATGTCATTGAGTTACATTAATTTTTCACGAAGATATGACGATTTATGCCATTTTCTGACCACAGACGCACAGACAGAAAGTGTTTCTGAATATAGTAATATAAAAATTTCTTCCAAGTTCACCTCCGTTCCTAATTTGACTTTCAGGACGATCACAATACTTCCATATATATACTATGTAAACATGGAAGTAAAAAGTATAACTGTCCTCAATGGCTGTTTCGATTGGAAATTATTCTCGTCCCTGAAATCTTAGGCTTTTTATTTTGACGGCTGATAACAAAAAATCGGTTCAATAAAACAAGACAATAGTGAAACATGTTTCTCACCTGAGGGGGAATCGCAAGGCCTTTCCATCTTTCAAAAACCGCAGTGCAAATATTGGTCGACGGAAAATTCTCCGCGTTTGTGTAATCAAGACGATCAGATCGTGCAATCTGGAAAAATCGAAAAAAATTAGAGAAACGTCTAAGCTGACTGTAAGAGATCTTCAGCATTGAATTCTCGATTGTTAGAATCTTGCGAATCAGAAGCTTATCGACCTTTCAACTCGTTTTTGTTTGACAGTATTTACTGCTGTTTATTCAACGAGCAGAGAGAGGTTAGGGCGTGGGGGCCCTCTCTTTCACCTCCCCTGGCAAAAAATAAACCACACGCTTCAAATTATTGTACAGAGGTTTATTATTCATTCGCTTCAATAATGATTTAGGAAGACTATCCATTTTGTGATAGTAATTATTTCGAACAGTTCTGAACGTTCCCACCGAAAAACAGATTGGTAACTATAGGGGAAAACTCCGTAGCAACTATTGTAATTTTATTTTTCTTAATCTCCTAATTAAAAGCTTAATTTTTAGCACTACCGTACAGCTGGAGAGAGTGTTTGACGACCATTGCAATGAATATAGAAGGATTTTTATAGCTCGATGAACTCTCGAGTTATACCCTCATGTCAAATTTCTGAAAATCTCCCAAATTCGGCACAAAACCCGTGATAACTCGTGAACCAATAAAGCTATCGACCCCGCAATGGTCTCATTCGATTCAGCGTCTAACAGTCTATATGACTTGAAACAAAATACACATTTTTCTGTAAAACCGTGGAAAATATGAATTTTCTCCCCCTCAAAACCCCCCCAAAACACCCTTAAAATTGAGGTAGCAAGTTGGTTCAAGAATTGGGCCGTCGTAGGACTGAGGTTGATTGTTGGTGAAAATTTCAAGAATGCCGCTACTAGGTATAGTTTGGCCGGAAAAGTCATAATTTTTTTTATTGGATAGTCGGATTCTATATGCCCTGAAACGTAAAACATCAAATTTTGAGGGGGGTTAGAAATTTTTTTTCTTGGGCGATTACAATGGTTGATTATTAATAATAAACGACGAATACAGAATGAGAAAGGCTTGAAATGAGTTAATTTCATTATACATACAACTTACCTCTCTTATTCACCAATATCCACTAATATGTTCAATAATGTGTAAGGGTCGACCAACGACCAGTGTCTACAAGATGTGGCACAACTGAAGGTCAAAGTACGAACTGCGAATTGCTACTTGGACAGGGACAGGAATGAGCAGAAAGGGAGAACTGATAAGTAGTGGTAATAGGGTTGGGACATCGACATCGATGTTAGAAAAACATCGATGTATCGGACTAAAAACATCGATGCATCGATGTCAAGGCTTCGATGTTTTTCAGACATCGATCGGCGTCTATGCTTCGATGTTGTTTTTTTTACATCAACGTAGAAATCCCAATTTGTTAAAACAGAGGCTCTGTTTTTTCTTGTGTATGGAACATTCGAGGAATATCAAAACAATCCTTAAAGAAATTTTGGGAATTTGTTAATTTATTTTTCAGTGGGGACCGGGCGTAAGGCTTTGATAACACTGGTTTCAGTTTCACCTTTTGAGTTGATACCTGAAGTTAAACGGCAAAGCCTGTAATTTACTAAGAAATGAAAATATCGGTATTATTTTTTATCATTGGTGTGTATAAAACATCGATGTTTTAAAACATCCTTCAACATTTGGCGATAATGGAAACAGAAGATGGAAGAGCCGATTTTGAACAGCAAAGCCTTGAGAATATGATATTTTTCTAAACATAATGTACAAATAATGTGATAGCTTGTTAACGTGGGTTAGAAAGAATATAATTTTTTATTTAATATAATCGATCGATAGAGCGGCGATGGCGGTTTAATTAAATTTTCAATGGAGCACATTGGCCAAGTATTTCCGAAGGAGGGAAAAAACTTAGCATGGTCCGTTGGTATAATGACAGGCTTGAAAAGAAGTTTAAAATTTATTATTATCCTTGAACGCTAGAGAAAATTATACGTTATAAAGGTCAGCAATATTCTTTGTAGACAGAAGTCTCGAGGGAAATGGTGTCAAGTCGTAAATTGGTGTACTTTCCGCGTATCTAGTTGAACTTTCTTATATTCTTTCAGTCCTGCATTGCTAATGGTATTGCCCCGTTCCACCATAAACCGACTCACCATCATGTCCCATAGAACAAGAGTACCTAATTGGGCGGACACGAGCACGAAAATGAAGTCACCTTGGCTTGGATCATCCTTGAAGGGAGATCCGGCTGAAACTTTTCTCGCGGTCTAATTTTTCATTGATAAGTGCTTGAACGATCATTCGTCAGTTTCGATTAAAGTTTCAAAGGCTCAAAACTCGTTGCTCGATAATTTTCTCAGTCGGACGGCATTAACAAGACCGTTGGACATGAATAACTGTGAAAATATCTAATTTATCAGGTATTCTCTTCAGAGGAAAAATTCTGACCGTGTCTTCGGATCTTCAAGGGTTCAATTAGCAATTGAGCGTTGTCAATTTATGAACAACCGTTCTCAGGTTTCGCGGGAAATAATATTCGAAAGTCCTGCATTTCAAATGGCTATCGAACGCAAGGGTTGCATTTTATAAGAGCGACTTGCTTATTCGGAAACATCAGATAAAGTTCGTCAGTGCTCGGTGCTCCAAGTCTTTGCTGATAATGAAGGCCGCAACATTGGAGAACGTTGATCCGATGAAAAATTACATTAACTACGTGAGATCTCTGGGAATTTGGTTGCCGGATGAATATCTTACATTACCCGTCCGATTATTTCTCCTAGTCAAGTTTTTATACATGAACGTGATCGCCTTCATTTGCACTTACTCGTTGACTAATTACGCCGATTTGGGAATACGTAAAGGCTATTTCGGCTACTCTCCATACACTATCGTCGCCACTCTTCTCTGGGCAATATTCTTCATGAAAAAAAATATCCACGTTAAACTCGTTCAGACGGTCGACTATCACTTGAGCACATACAACGAACCTTGGATGGTTGAATTGCGTAAAACGCAAGTTGACAAGTCCTGGGCTCTAATTGATAGAGCAACAAAATTGACGTTAGCTGTCATGTATATTTATTTATCGGGTTCATTACTACTTGACATCGTAGGTTACGGTATCCTGGGTTTATTTCCTTCGCCGGCTTTCGTACCTCAATCGTTGACGCCGTTTTTAGAGAGTCACAATATTACGACTGGATTTCTTTTCTTTACGCTCATGCCGGTGGACGTCTTAACATCATCGATTTTTATCAAAATCCTGTGCTTCGTTCCGTACAGCTTCGTTATATTGATGGTGTACTTCTTGTGCGAACTCTTGATTATCAAAGAAAAAATCAAATCTTTGGCATCAATCACTGATCCGTCAGAGATATCTAAACGATTGCAATCTATTGTCAAGCACCACGTCGAAGCGATCAGGTGAGGAAATCAGAGGAAAACATTTTTTTTTATTCCTACATTTTATTGATGTGAGCCATTTGTGGCATAACTCGGTTCAATTACGAGTATTCACTGTTGGCAGAACGCCTGCTTTGAAAAGAGCTTGTCATAGGGACAATCAAATAATGGCACATTCATGTACCACTTTTATGATAAATTCCTTTGGTTAAAACAGTGTTGCAATTAGTTCTGAACTTCTTGATTAACTAGAAGTTTGAGTAATTTGACGTGTACAATTATATTTCCCTCTCAAAATTGAGGTAGCGATTGAGCCGATGTCAGACCAAGATTGATTTTTAGTCATAACTTCAAAAATGTAGCTCTTATAGTTTCGTCTTATAGTTTTTTTTCTTCTAGCGTTGACTGCTTACTGCGTACGGCGGGCGGACAGAATTTTTTTATTTTTATTGTATTCGGTTTCTACATGCCTTGAAACGTAAAACATCCAATTTTGAGGGGGTTAGAAAAATATTTTTCTAGGGCGATTACAATGGTTTATTATTGAATAATAATCCAAGACCAATCTTGGCCGAACGATGGCTCAATGTGAAATGGGCGGTGGAATCCTTTCAGCCGTATAAGTCACCCAGTCCGGATGGAGCTCATCCGATCCTGCTGCAGCAGGGAGGTGAGTCTCTTTGACGAGTGATGGTAAGGATCTTCCGCGCTAGCTTAGTATTTGGCCATGTTCCCGAGGCATGGAGGGAGGTTAGGGTGGTATTCAATCCTAAGCCGGGAAGGTTGGATCATACCCATGCTAAGGATATGAGGCTAATAAGCCTGGCTTCCTTCGTGCTCAAAGCGCTAGAAAAGCTAGTGGACAGATTGTTCGGGCAGAGAGTTTAGAGGCTCAAACTTTTCACCCTTCGCAACATGCTTATCGATATGGCAGGTCCTGAAAGACGGCATTACACCAATTGGTGACAGGGGTCGATTAATACCTGGAGGATAAAGAGATTGCCTTTGCGTATCTATGGACAAAGAGGGAGCGTTCAATGACACCTCCTTTGGGGCGTTAGAGGAGCATAGGATTGGAAGAATCATCATAAGGTGGGTAGAATCTATGCTCAAAACCCGAAGGGTTCTCTTTTCCATGGGGGGAGAGACGCTGGTGGTTAGCGTGGCAAGGGGCTGTCCGCAGGGGAGAGTTTTATCCCCTCTGTTGTGGAACCTTGTGGTGGACGGGCCGCTGTCTCTACTCTCCATCAATCTCAAGCATATGCAGATGACATTTTAGTGAAAGTATGTGGGAAATCCCCGAATACTATTAGGGACCTAATGCAAACAGCATTAGGGACCGTTGAGGAATGGTGTAAGCAGGAAGGCCTTAGTGTCAATCCTGCAAAGACAGTGGCCGTTCTCTTTACCAGTACGCGAGTGGAACCATCTTTTTGGAATCTGGAACTCTTTGGGAAGGGAATCTGCGTGACTGGAGAGGTGAAGTACGTTGGCATAATACTGGATACCAAGCTTCAATGGAATGCACAGATCAATAGGGTCTTTGAAAAGGCTAAGAAGACTTTTCTTCTGACACAAAGAGCGTATGGGAAGACCTGGGGCCTGTCTTCCAGAGCAGTCTTCTGGAGCTACGGGGCAATAGTTTGGTGGAATAAAACGGAGCAGGCAACTACGGCCGGAAAACGCATAGGGGTGCAAAGGATGGCTTGTCTTGCCATCACGGGGGCCATCAGGTCAGCACCAACTGCTGGACTGGAGTTCTTCCGAATCTGCCGCCCCTCCCCCTGTGGATTAAAGCCGAGGCCCTTATGGGGGCCTTGATAAGGAAAAGCTGGCGGCCCTGGAAACCTAAAGATAGGAAAGGCCACTCCAGTATCACAAAAGTAATGAAGGATACTCTTATGTCTGGGATGCCACTGGGCTATTAGGTCAAGACCATGATTGACAAGCTCTTTTGGGTGACTTCAACAAAAAAGGAAGACTGGTCCAGAGTAATACCAGGCGTGAAAGCGGGGGGCCACAATTGGTTCACGGATGGCTCCAGGATGGGAGGAAAAAGTGGCTCAGGGGTAAACGAGGTGGCTCTCAGGCAGGAAATGTACTTCAGCCTGGGGCGCTGGATCACTGTGAACCAGGCAGAGCTATATGCTATCAGGGAGTGCGTGTCCAGGATCGTGGGGATGAAGGCCAGTGGGGAGCGAATCCACATATTCTCGGACAGCAAGGTGGCCATGGACGCCCTCAAAAAGGCAAGCATGAACTCGTGCTTGGTCAAGGACTGCTGGAAAGACCTAGATGGGCTGGGGAGGTCCAACAGAGTAACCCTCAGTTGGGTCCCTAGTCACTCAGGGGTGGAAGGCAATGAAAAGGTGGATTCTCTGGCACGAACGAGAGCTCTTGAGCTTCCTGTAGGGCCAGAGCCATACTTGGGCGTGTCAATGTCCACCCTCCTGGGGCAGGTGCGCGAGTGGATGTCGGAGCGTCACTAGAGGCCTGGAGGGGGACAAGGGCGAAATCCCATGGCTAATTAATGATGCCAGGACCTTGTAAGTGAAGGGCAATGGACTGCTTATCGTTTACCAGGAAACGGCTCAATCCTATCACGGGTTTACTTACAGGACACGGAGCATTTAGAAAACATCTATGGATACTGGGCGTTCCAAGAATGGAGCCAGACTGCAGACTGTGCGGAGAGGAGGATGAAAAGGCCTCTCATCTCCTACTCGACTGCCCAGCACTGGAGCACGCACGCTTCAGGGCATTTGGGACTTATATGGACCAAAAACCCTTGGAAAGCTTTCTCGCCTGAGAATACTGGGGGAATAGTACAACGGACCTTAAGGTCTAAGTACAGGTGGTGGGACGATAAGCTCGGTCAACCATTGGCTCCTCCCCCAAGTCGCAATAATAATTTAAAAAAAAGAGGCTCAACTTTTTTTTGTGGGTTTAAGGAAGGATTCGTATATTCCGAAGCGCCATCGGTTTGTTTGTTAAATAATATATAATATAATTATAGCATATATAGATATTATACATAATCACATATAAACATTACATAGATATCGATGCAATATATAACATACATAAAAATATAGATTTTTTCACGCTAAATCGAAAGAGACAACAGCAGGGCTAAAGCTGAAATGGTTCTCGAGTTATCGCAGCTTTTGTAAGCTATGTTGACATGATGTTATAACACGAGACCTGATCAAACTATACTCGACGCTACACTCGTTTGCTCTATACTCGTCGCGATGCTCGTCAAACACTCTTCTGTTAATGTCGTAGTAGGGCGGAAAAGATCTAAAAAAAATATTCGTGTTAATTAATTTTGTTAAGTGTGTGTAATGTTTTTGCTTCATCAAAATTGAGTCAATTATTTGCTTTTTTTTAGTGTAAATTGATCATTTTGTTGATGCTGATCTTCATCAAAACTATTTTCCAGATTCAACCGCGAGCTCAAAGAATTTGCCAGCTTGCCGTCCAGCATATTTTGTATTTTTACTGCGATGCTGCTCACCTTATGCTTATTTATTGCCTTCATGACTGTGGTATATTCAGATCACCTAGAATGGGAAACCTTTATTCGAGACTACGATTAACGAGTCAATCAATTTTAAGCATATTAACGGTTATTTCTGACAACATTTCAGGAGACAAACGCATTTGTCCAAATCTGTTTCACGTATATTTTCTTCGTCTACTTGGCCAACGGATGGCTCTTGTGCTCAAAGGGGCAGGCAGTTGAA